>JAQFYM010001642.1:0-30839 GCA_034694785.1 Agrenia bidenticulata | reverse complement strand
AATAAACTGCTGTTCTAAATCCAATTGTCTTATATATGATATTGTCCTTTATAAGAAAATAAATACGGTATATAACATGAATTTGTCTTTTTTATGTAAAATTGCTGCGTTTTCGCCCAAAAGATTTTTTTTAAATGTACGAAATAAATTTTACGCATAAAAAAGTGTATGTCATGTATTTTAGACAACTATCAGCATAAAAAAAAAAATGAAACGGTACAGCATATACACCTTTAACAGAACTTTTGAAATATTGCGTAAGCTGTATTGGCAGAAATATTAAATAAATAAGTTGCAAAATAAACGACGCTGCTTAAATAGTGCAAGATGTACTGCTCGAGTATTTTTGCAAGACTTCAATAATTTACCTTAATAGTTATATTTTTACATAAATATTTGTACAAAATCATTTTTGTGTATAAATCGACGTAGCATGACACATTTTTTACGTGACAAAAACTGCTCTCATCGTCTTGTATTTTTAACTTTGCTTTTGCTTTGTTAGTTTTTGCATTAACGTTGTTGGGATCGACGTTTTGGCGCAGAGATGCAAGTAAGAAAGTGGGCGTCGATTTGCGCTCTGGTTAGCGTCGGTCCCGGAGCGGAATTTCGGCCTTCGACCGTAGTCGAGCGTCGTAGCGCCTGCGGCGGGTTAGGATTAGATAACAAAATGTAGTTATAATAAGTATGGAAAAAGGTTACATATCGGTAACATAATCTTAGAACCAAAAGATAAACAATCGGATACATTACAGAGAAAATGTATAAGATACGATTGTAAGGTTTTTAAAGAAAAGTAAATAAATAAATTAAGTATCAAATGGCTATTTGTAAATCAAAAAATAAACCTATCCGCTTATCCAACAAAAGTATTGTGTACTTTTTGTAATCAGAAAGCAAATAGTACTTTTCCTATTTTTTGCTGCATAAATAATTTGCCTTAAATGTTTTTTTATAAACTTTTTTGTGTTTTTTTTGTAAAACTCTGTATACTTTACACAATTCTTTTAAAAATAATACGGAAACACAATTCTTTTTTTACTAGTTCTTATCAACTTTAATCTATATTTCTAAAAAAATTTGTCTTTGATTTCATTGCTTAGTACTACATCATCTGACATTAATTCTTGGTGTAGTTTTTAAGTATCAAACTTTATATTGATACTTAAAATACATCTCATTTTTCAAGAAGATTTAGTTTTTTATAGCAATTTAAAGATAAGAAAGCATAATTTCAATTTTATCGGCATTTAGTGATTTAACGTAAAATATAATTTGGTATATAGTTTTTTTGTAATGCCACTTTTATGTGAAAAACATAAAAAATTTACATATTAAAGAATTTTTAAGTATATAATAAGCACACATTGTACAAAAAAATATGAAAACAGGCAAAATAAATAAATCAAATTTTGACAGCTATAGGCTTTTTTTAATCTAAATGCGTTCAAGTCCTAGCGAAAAAAACGTTATTTACTGGTTTGTTTTACACTTTAAAACATATATTTTGTTATCATGTTAATTCTTTTTTTTCAATAAGTTTTTTCTCTAGATACTTACAAAATGTAATTATCACAAAAATGTTAAAAAGAAACGATTATAAAGGCAGGTTTTGTTATAAGCAGTAGTAAAATTAATAAGTACATACAAAACTTTTTTTTAATAGATTTGTATAAATTGCATACTGTGAGTGTTAACGGCGTAGCCAGATTTTGTTCTAAAGAAAAACCTCAAAAAATTGACAGACTAATCTAAAATTTATAATGTCTGTAATTTTGCATAAATTTTTTACACAAAAAAATAGTATAAAAAATATTTTTGTTATGGAAACCTCTTAAATTTTCCTAGATTCAAAATGGAGACCTTCACGGTCCGGTTATTGACCGCCAGAACCGTACCGGACATACTTTTTCAATCGCATAACCGGCCCGGCCCGGACCGGATGGTTAAAGGACCGGATGCAAAAAGTTTGCTAAATTTATATTTCATGAAAAAAAAAATTCCTTTTTTAAATCTTTAATGATCAATAAGAATCATGAGTTGTTTACGACCAGGAATTAAAATGCTTGTATTAAAACCTAGAGACCTAGAATTATATATAAATGGGCCAAAAGTCGTTTTGGTTTGTGCCATTTAGTGTTCTTTTTTTATCGTTTACAATAATAATAGACCTTTTATATATAGTTCGTACTTTTGTATTTTAATCATGCCGATGTAAGCGTTAAGCATGGTAATAAACCTATAAACTTGTTTAAATGATTATAGCATGCATATTAACCCTTTCACAAACAGGGGCTATAATTAAATTTGTTCCGTGGAAATTTAGGGGCTAAATAAAAATACATCAAATATTTGTTGATCAAAAATGAAATTTAGTCTAACAGAACATTCATGCCACTAATTTTTTAGGGTTAAAATAAACAAAAAATTATTAAATACATGAATTTGATGTGTGATTTAACTCTGTTTTTGATTGCAAGTTTTTGCCGACTCTTATTTTATGGAAATTAAAAATATTTTTCCGGCTATTATAAGATTGAAATAAAAAATATTTTCACAAATTAATATGTTTATATATGTATAAAATCGTTTATTGTCTTAAAATTCTAGATTTAGTTCAAATTTCTTAGTTAAAATTTAATACTATCTAAAGGAATTGAACCGACGGACAAAATTAAGTACTAATGTTTAAACCGTTAAACTATATAATAATACAGATAAAAATAAATATATAGGTTATGTCGTAAGTGCATACAGTGTTGTTTGAGATCATTATTGCATTTTGTGAATCTAAAATGTCATCGGAATTCATAGATGAAGTAGATAAAAATAATATCGATCAATAAGGTTGCTATGTCAATCAAAATAATAAAAAAAATTTAAAAATGTAAATGTAATAATAATAATAATAATAAGTAGATTTCATATTAGAAACGTTTTTTTTTCGTCTAAACCAGTGATCACATTTTAGTTAAACATATTATTGAGGTAATCATTATAGTCATCATCAGCAAAGATAAGTACTACTAATGAATGTAATGGTTACAGCTAAATATTTTGAACTAAAATTTCTTGTCTTTTTAAACGAAACTCAAACTATATGCAATTTACTATTATTTTACATTTACAATTTTTTAACATCTTTTTTTTTCAATCTAGCTGATCGACATAATAGACATTTTTTATACATAGAATAAATTTTAATTCACTTTTGCATTCGTTTAACCGTTTTGATTAAACAATGCAATCTAGATCAGAAAACCTTGTATGGTAGTGTGGAATTGTTTAAAAGAACTTTTACAATACGTAAAGATAACCAGGTGTAAAAAAAAAGTTTTCTGTACATTTTATCCTTTTGTGATATATTTGTATATTTTTAGTTGTTTATAATACGCAATAATACCTAAAGATTGACCTCTAGAAACACTGTTTGGGTGGACGCACTTACATACTATGCCACCAGCTTTAGAAGTTAAAATATATAGGTTAAAACCACCTTTTTATAGTACACTGACATTTATACATAAGAAATTATTATGTTTGCCTGGCGTATACTAATAAAAATATTGCGAACTGTATTTGAAGTATTTTCATCGGAAGGTTTTCCAAAAAACAAAAAAACAATTCAATATCACAAAGCTAAATCACCTTTAAAATACAAATATTATATCTAAAAAAAACTGGTTTTCGGATATCCAAACATATTGTAAATAATTACCTGTAGTTATCAAGAATCTGATAACATTTGGAGGTTTGGATTTATTCTAAAATCACGATTTTAAATTATTTTTTATTCCATAAAATAAATTTCCTTGTGTGAATACTTCAATGGGTATATATCCATAAACAAAAATATCTACTCGATACAAAATGGATGCATATACTATAGATTAGTATTTTTTAAAAGTTTAAAACGTCTTTTTTCCGATACGGATACTTTCTGGTGGCGAATGAAAATCGGTTAGTTATTATAATGAAAACAATATGCTAGCTGGTCCTCCAATAATTTGTTACAAAATTGAGTAGTAGCTCTTTATTTTTAAATGTTTTACATATATTGCAATTGTATTTTCTACAATGAAGTTGTTATTATTACTTATACATACTGTCTCTTTATAAATGAAAAGGTAATGTGAGCAACATAAAAGAGAGAAATGAATAATAGATGTTTCATAAAGGGATCTATTACGATATTTAATAAAATATTTAATTCTAGAGCAATCAAATATTTTTGAAGCTTTTAGACTCAACATTAGTAGAATGCAGTAATGTATATGTAAAAAATGTAACTTAAGCCGTACTTGCAATAAATAACAATAATTATTATTTCTTTCTATCAGTGACAAACAAGTGTGTCGTAAATAGGTGGTCTAGGAAAAAATTCATCAGTATAATTAGGGGTCAAATATATTCCACACATCTGTGGTCAAGTTTTTTTGGGGTTAGTAAAAAACGCCACATATCTGTGTGTTCGTTTTTTATTAGGTAACATTAAATGCCACATATTCGTGGCTTTGTTTTTTTTGGGGTTTATTTAAAATGCCACATATTTGTGGTTTTGTTTTTTTTGAGGTAGATTAAAAATGCCACAATATTGTGGTTTTTTTTTTTTTTTTTGGGTAGATATAAAATGCCTCAAATATGTGGTTTTGCTCGTGAAAGGGTTAAGTATTTGCTAACAACTCAAAAAAGTATGAACTTCAGTAAATTAACAAGGTTTCATAAAATAATAGGATCTATGTTGTTATATTAGTAGTTTTTTTTTCTTTTGTTATCTATCAGAGTCGTTGTTTTTTATATACAACAATTTTTTGCAGCTTAAACTATATATTATCAGATATAAATTAAAAACAAAATTATAGATATTTTTTTATAAAGGCCTTTATGTAATTAAAAAAGTTATAAAATACTATTATATATATATATATAACATCAAAGTTGTAACGTACTTTGCCTTAATTACTTAGTTTCTAATTTTTTTTTTTTTTTTTTTTTGCTTAATTTCTATTACCAATATTTAGTATATTTATTTCTTGACAGTTTTCACTAGCTTCCTTTCTTAAAGTGACTTTTAAATTTAACATTTTTCGGATTTACGGTATCAATCTTTAAATGTATTTCTTATAAAATATTACGCATTTTCGATTTTTAATTCTAAAATTGGTATATTCGGACTAACGGTTTGCGCTTTTTTTTTTGCAAACTTAGCTTGCTAAATACAAAAAATGAACAATTACTTACTAATAAAAAAATCAACTAAGCCATAAATTCTGAAAAATACAAAATAAAATCTATTAGGCTTTATTTGTAGAACAATTGGCAATTAATGACCTCATTACAGTAAAAATATACAAATTATCAAATGAAAATCTATTTTTCATGAAAAAAAAAATCTTTGGAATTAAAAAAGATAATAAAAAAGTACAACAAGTATAATTGAAAATTTCTTTTCGACTTATCAAAAAACGCCTTATTCGTCATGATTAAAATACAATACTTAACACTAGATAAGTAAATTAAAAAATTAAGTAAAAAATAATAATAAATCTATGTAAATATTATCTAACAAAATTTTATTTTTTGACTTATTTTATTGGTATTTTTTCCATTTCTTTATTTTTAGAAAAAAAAATGTAAAATTTTATAAAACTCTTACATACTATTGTAATTGATTCATCATGACAAAAAATCACTTTTTAGTATTTCAGATGTAAAAGATAGTATATTGTCTTGGGAATTTGGTCAACTTTTCTGATATGGCTTTTTTATATTTAGAGCAAAAATACACATAGTGTTAATTCTTCTTTTTTTTTTTAGGAAAAGGCAATAACAGCTTAATTACATAATTAGAGAATTTATGCATTTATGCATTTTTCTCTCGGTTACTGTTGCTTTAGTATTATATATTTTTTGTATTTTGCGTTTATTTTATATGCATTTTTGTAATTTTACAGATATTACCAAAGAATATTGTTATTGGAAATGAATTATTTTTTTATTTATTTTAAATAGTAAAAATAATTTAGCATAATTAATTTAAAAACAGTGTTCTACATTTATATGTAGGAATATTACTGGCACATTTAAGAACACACAAAATAAAAACAGTATATGCGCTACAGTCAGGTCTTTGCAATAAACAGTGAAAAACTTATAAAAAGCCATATATTGAAAAACAATATAAAATGGACAGAATCTTGCTGAAAAAGAATAGCTGGAAAAAATCGATTTATAAGAAAAAGTTCAAGCCAAAAAATGCATAAAAATTTAAAAGTAGTATTTATAGTGGAGATATAAATTATTGCCTCCAAAAATATAAAAAGGCATATTGACAAAAAAAAATAAAAAAAATGACGTTCAATGCAACAATATATTGGGTCTATATAAATATATATATCGTCTTTTACTTATTCTAAAAAAACAAAGCACTTTTTCTAAAAATTATCTCAACCCATAGAAGTTTTTTTTCAACTCATTACAGAAATAATTGTTGTAGGCTACAAGGTCATCAAAAATATATTAGGTTTTGGTACAACTAGGTCCATTACTGTTTTTAAAAGTATAATATCACCCTTCTATGTATTTACAGTTGTGTAAGAAAACCCTTGTATAAAAACATATAATGCTTATCTGGCCTACACGGCTGTATGTAAAACCATTAAACGTCATCAAAAAAAAATATATTTTTACATATATGAATTTAAGCAATGTATTATTGCACCCAATAAAATCTGCTATTGGCAGGACTAAATGTATAAAATACATACAATATCTATTTTAGTAAAATATGCGCATATAAAATTTGGAACTTAATTAGATAACATTAATCCAACAAACTTACAAAAAAAAAAACATAGAAATAAACAAACCGGTAAAATTTTATATAACAAAATTCCATACAACATATAAATTTTTTCTCAATCTACTAACTATTTTGCAAATAGTTTGCTAAAATCTACAAATGCTAAAAAAATTTTTGTCCGGGAATATCGTGATTCATTACAAAAATAAAAATGAGTCTTAAAGTCTATACATTGGTGTCACTATTATTGCGTCCTATAGGTGTTCAAAATTGACAAAAGATTACAGAGCAGCTTTTTGAATGCACCATTTATGTGCATTTTTTTATGTCTCTTTATATTGAAATTCTTGTTTATTTCGATTTAACCGACATCATTATATTGTATAGATATGTCAGTATTTTTTATGAACCTTGGAAAAGGTATTAATCATGTTGTAATGTCTTTCTCTACTGCTTTAGCATATTTTTCACTTTGTTTTTACCGTAATTAAAGGTTAATTAAATATAGGACAACCGTTTTTTTATACAAGTGTAAAAGTAGTCTACAGATAACAATATTCGACTCAAAAATTCATATAGGAGCGAAGTAAAATTTGTATATGCAAATATTTTATAAATATAAAATTTTTACATATATAAAACCTTTTTCTATACTTTAGTTTTACTTAAATATATGATTTTTTTGCAAAAATTTTCTGTTTAAAAACAAAAACTCCATTTATTTTTTGCTGGAAACTTAGCGGTCGCCTTTTTGCCATATTATGAATCATTTAAGGGAGGTAAGAACAAAAAGCCCCACAATATGGCATTTCTATATTAAAACGCCGGCTAATTTAAAACTTTTATTTTTATACGATGCTCAGTCAAAGAGAAAACACTATCCGTAAATTTATTTTAAACGAGGACTAATATGTGTTCCAGATAAAATGTAGTTGGCGTAAAAAAGCCCAATTATCTAAAAAAAAGTATTATTGATAAATTAGAAGAATTCTTAACTTCTTCGTTTTAAATCAGAATCAGAATAAAGTTTTCAAATATAAAAAAATACTGCAAAAAATTATATATTTTTTTTTACAAACACTAAAATGGGATCTAAGAACAAACAGACAGGCCAAAAAAGCCGCAAGTAAATTAATATTAAAATATATATAACCAAATTGCGGCTGAATTTTATTTTTTTTATTTTTGTACATTTTTTTCATCTTTTATAGTATTTTAATTATTTTTTGTTTTATTTTTTTATATTAATCGCGTTTACATAAAAAAACAACTCCAGTTTTTGATGTAAAAGTAATTTAATTTCGTTTCTGAGAAATACTTTTGCAAGTTCAAAATGTGCTATTTTATACTTATTTAGAAGTAATCAACCCTTTTAAACATTGAAGAACACATCATTATATTCTTATATCTCTACAATTTTCTAAGTTATATAAATTGACAAACATTACTATTGGTTATAAATAAGTTAATGATTATTAGAAAATCATAATTTGACTAAAAATATCCAATTTTGTAGTCAAAAATGACCCAAAATTGACCGTGTGCCAGTTATTTGTCACAGTTTTTTTTAGATTTCTGTTTATTGTACAGTAAGAATACAAGTTCTTGCTTGAAAACCAATATATTTATTTATTTGCTACTTGTGGGTACTCGGTCACGTATTGAAGCTAGTAATACTAAAAGACGTCTTGTGAATCAAATTTCTATTATTGCTTTTTGACAAGTTCAGTTTTTGTTAAATATAGTGACAATTATGATCTTATATTTTGAACAGAAACTTGTTTTATTGTAGTTTTGTCTAGATAACGTATATCATGACTAGGGCAAATAAAAGTTTTACAAAAAAAACAATTTTGATTTTGTTTAAATGACCCAAAATTGACCGTGTGTCCGTTATTGTCACACATATTACACAACTTCTGTCTTTTGTATATCAAGAATACGACACCTTTTTATAAACCAATATAATTTTTTATATCATCCTTGTATGCAATATAACACGTCAAAAAGCAAAACAAAAAGCCGTTTATACTTTTCTCTTCCCTTTTATATTTCTATCGAGTTTTTGTAGTTTTATATAGTGCACATTTTTGCTTTATATTATGGAACGGCAGACTTGTTTAATATCAGTTTTGTCTAGTATAACGTATATCATATTCTTAAAATATCAAAATAGATTTTTACATAACTTATTTGAATTGAAAATCGAATTTGTTCATGTCTAGTTGTGTTTTTATATGAAAATGTATTAAAAACCAAGAAATGTATATAAAACAAGAAAGTAAATTTACTAACGATCTTTTGCAAAAAGACTGTCGACGAAGCTATATTGCGTATATAACCGTCTTGTGTGGAGCCTTTAAAAATACACATATGTTTATACCACTTTGTACTATAAGACAGTCGAGGATAATAGGTAAAATACTATTAAATATTTATACATGTAACAATACAAATATGTACTTAATACTTCTTTACATGTCATAATTTTTATACTCGCGTTTTACAAATTGTTTGCGTATCTATTTACATTTTATATGCTTTTAGCGGTTATTTATTTAAGTAATGTAATAATATTTTTTTTTTGTTTTATAAACTAATTTTTTTTTTAAAATAGAGATATTTCTGCATAATTTAACAATCAAAAAAAAAATAAAATTTTGCAAAAATGACAATGCGTTAAATTTTCTGGCAAAAATAGCCTTTCGTTGTTCTAATGATATTGTTATTTAGATTTTTAAAAGGTATAGTAAAGAATTATAAAATCTGATTCTATGCACAAACTTTAAAATATTTTCTGTAAATATTTCTAATTTAAGTGCTGCATTTTCTATGAAATTTCTAGTAGTCAAGCAAAAAAAAATCAATACACAAAAGAATATGGATGAAATCGAAAACAATGCATACAAGTAAAAAATAGAAATAGATAACATTTGTGTACCTAATTTACATTTATATGTACCAAATCATGTACAGTTCAATCTCCTCCCTTGATTCTATGCGTATATGAAAAAACTGTTACCGATGGAAACAAAAATTTCAATATAAATAATTATTAATTTACAGTATTAACTAGCCGATTACACATACGAGTAATCTTTTTTTTTTGGGTATATACATGGCATAGTTTACATTCATTACGCTTAAATGTTACTTTTTAAACTTGTTTTTCTTTTTTGCAATACTCTCTATATCAAATTTCCTGTATATATTTTGCCCCTTTTTAAATATTTTAATTATGATTCTGGCATGAAAAACAATAACAAAAGATATTTTTTATCTAAACAAAAAAAAAAATAGTTAAGATCCATCATGACTAGGTTGACCAAAACCGGGTTTTTTTATAGCGGCTTAGTTTTTTTTTTGATTTTATTGGGGTTTTAGAATTATTGGGTCTTGTAGGTTTTTCGGGGTTTTTTTGGTATCTTGAATTGTAAAACGATAAAAAAAGGTTTTTCGAATCTTTTATTGTGCATAAAAGACAATTTTTGCCGTAAACAGCGAACTTTGAATATTTTAGTTGCTTTTACGTAAACCGTTTATTTAATTTTACTTTTGGCGTATTTTTATTGTCTATAAAAGAATACTTTCAATCTTAAAATAGATGCTGCCATATATTATAAAATAGTAATAGTTTTTTTTGTTAAATTTATTAATTTCTTTGTAACAAAATAGTCCACAATACGCTATTTTAGTTTTATTGGAATCTTCTAGCTCGAACTTGAAGCCCAACGGACCCCACATTGCAAGAAACACAGCCTTCCAGTAAAACAAGTGCAATTTTTGCCAATAAATACACTAAAATTCCGCAAAAAATATAAAACAACATTATCTAAAAATTCGATATAAAAAAACCTAAAAAGCACCGATCAAGGGCAAAATCCCTAAAAAACCCGTCAAAAAGCCCTGGTTTTTTATGGTTTTTTATGGTTTTTTACAGTCAATTACAACCCCTGACATAACTTGCAACATTGACAAGGCACATATCATGCATAAATATAATATATCATCTGCGTCATACCACCGCACAAAACAACCACTTAAAATAGTATTCAAATTTTTAGTTCCAAAAGACAAAACTTAGCAATTTTGTAATAATTTTTCCTTGCCATGTAGTTTAACCTCAGAAGATTTTATTTTGACTCTAATCACGGTTAAAAAACCTACAAAAAAAAAATAAGCTGAAGTTGATAATGATGTGCAGAAAAAAGGGTACGCTAGTGCTTGTACAAAAACCGGCTATAGTTTTCTTGTGTTTGAAAGCAGGGAAACAGCGAGTATACTAGATACGTATAGTAAAGATGAAATTTAGATTAAAATAGACAAAAGCAAGCAGCAAAAAAAAGAAGAAAAAATGCAGATTATAAAAAACAATACTGACCAATCTTCGTATAATGATATTTCCCGGCATATGCGATAAAGCAAGACATATCCTTTTAATGTAAAAAACATAAATAAAGGCACATATCAGCGAATTAACAAAAATTTGGGCCTGGCAATGCAATTCGCGAATGAAAATGCTGATACTAACTACTTTGTGAATATAACAGCTTGCAAAAAAATAGTTTAAGGGTATACGAGGTAATGGATTTTGGGGCTTGCAGTCGCATGGCTGGCAAAAATGATGACAGAAAAAAGAATGAAGTGTTACAAGCTACGTTGAAACGCCGCTTAAGCATTGTAAAAATATTGCAGAAATAAAAACAAACAAAAGGGAATATATTTGATACATATTTGGCTACCTATATTTACAAAAGTGATAAAACTGGCTTAAAATACAAAAAAGCAGAATAAATTAGTTACGCTGCACAAGTCAGACCATATGCAATTAAACCTATACAGGATCGACTTACCATTTTGTTTACAGTTAGCCATACGGCGAAAAGGCTACTAAAGTAATTAAAAACACGCAAAATTAACTTGCTGCAAAATAAATCAACTGATGTTTTAATTGCACATTTAAAATTTAAAAATCATTTTGTTGACTGGTAGATTTACAGAGCATATTTAAACAAGTGGAATGCAGATTTGGTAAAAGGAAAAAAAAATTAGTATTGTTTATTATAATTTCTGCTGGATATAGATGCAATGGAACGCAAATTTAAAATGTTGTTCATTCCAGCGTATAGAACAAGTTTGAATTATCCAACAAAAAACATTGCAAACTTTAAGATTTTGTATAAACCAGCATTTTACTTAAGGTTCATGTATTTAAAGAACACAGATGAAACTACAAACGAATTTCTTTATAAAAGCAGCATTTGCAAAAAATATCTTTAGCATGGAATGAAAAGGGCAAAATTCAATAATAAATCATTGGAATCAATAAAAAGAAAAGTCTGCCAACAGCAGAGAATATATCACAAGCTATAAAAACAAATAAGATGAGTCAACCAATAACATGAAAAAAAGTATGTTTCGTTCAGAAAGAGGTAACAGCAAAAAAAAATTATCGGCCGATGATTGACAGAAATAGTAGAAAATTAATTCTTAATATGACGAAAAATAAACAAAACAAAAAGGAAATAGCGTTTAAAAAAATATAAACAAAAAGGCCACAGATGATACTTTTTTGTTATTAAAGTTGTATCAATCTAAAGTCAGTAGTAGAAATACGATAGCCGGAGATTTGGCCAATATTATTTCTGTGCAAAATATAATTAAACAGATATAGAGCAAGAAAAAATATAATAAAATATTATATTTTTATTTTTTTTTGTATGGTCTATCGTCTATTTTTTATTTATTAATTTTTTGTCGCTACTTATGAGATTTCTTATTGTTAAGGCTAAAAACAGTGTTATTTGTTATTTGTAGTTTTTATGATAAAGATTTTACTGCCATTTGTAGATCATTGAATTTTTCGTATTCTGCATACATAATTTTTTTCCAAGCCATTATCAGCTATCATGAGTGTTTTTACATAAGAAGAACGCTAAAACGGCTCAGGTTATGAGTAAATTACCACAGGTTTTTAGTAAAATACCCAGGTTTTAATATAATGTCCTACAAAAAAATCAATAAGGTGGTATGCCTTAAAATTAAGTAAAATACCCCAGGTATTTTTTGTTCTAATTTTATTATAACAAATCGAAAATAAACTGCGTAAAACAACAACAAACGCAATCAAAAAAAATACCATACTGAATTTGCTAGCAGTTTACCAACTTCCAATGATTTTCAAGGAAAAAGTTTCTTTTACTTTGCTTATTTATAGTTGTATTTTTCTTGAAAATTACCTGGGGCATTTGACTTTATTTTTAAGGCGTTTTTCCTTTTAACTTTTTAATTTGGGATATTTACTTAAAACCTGGAGTATTTATACTGATAATCTGGTTATTTTACTATTAACCTGGGGTGTTTAATTATTATCCCTTTGCACATATAATTGTAGTATAATATATTTACCCATATAAGATAGAAGTAGACATGTCGGTCTTATTGGCATCATACAAAAGAGAGCGCTGGATAATAAAAAATACACATTTAGTGTAAAAAAAGATTACGAGTTATGGCACTTTTTTTCAACAGAAAATAGTATTCTTCCTTGAACAAATTATTTAACGAGCACTTGTATTGTAAATACGCTTTTTACATATTAACAAATACATAGAAAGCGTGTGATCTAAACATTATCGGTATCACTAGTAATATACCTATAAATTGCATATATTAAAGAAAGGTCAATGTTTATACTTAGCGTAACTTTTTTTTTAACTTTTTTTTATGTTTTTTTACCTGTAACAGCTTTTATTTTTGTTTGATTGATATAAAACATAAGCAAATTTTGATAAAAGTATCGCGTGATAGCAAATCTATGTAGCATTACCAAAATTCTTTTTTATGGCGATTTCAAAAAACCTTAAAACATGCATTTAATGACAATAATGCTTTTTTATACATTGACTTACAGCAATATCTAGTAATATACCTTCAACCCACGTATTATATTTACTTTGAGAGTATAACAAAGTCGCTTAGTCCTCCTGTGATCTAAACCTCAAATTTTTAACAACTAAACTCAAACAATAGTAAAGCTTTTAAATTCAATTTACCATTATTTTTGTATGTATAATTTAGCTTTTTTTACAAAAAAACCTGACCAACTTAATGAGCCAAAAGGCAAAGAAAGTAGCGAAAAGACGACTCGTTACTGTACAGCTATATTGTCAATGCAAAAGGATATTATAAAATAGTAATGTATAAAAGAGAAAGGGATACAAGGGTAAAGATCTAATGGTATTACATTTGAATAAAGCTTGGTATAAACTTATGCATAATTTTACTATACATTACCTGGTAGATCAGTTTCATAAAAATACGTATAGTGCAGTTAAATAAAGGTATAGTTCGGTTTATGTAAAAATATAGTTCTTTACATATTACAACAACATAAAAAAAATGATAAATAATAGAAACTTAAAAATCAGCTTAAAGTATTTTATTCTACTAGAATAATATTTTTTATTTTTTTGCAATAGCGTAAATAAGGCAAAATTTTACAAGGAGATAGCAAATTTAAAGCTAATAGTAAAATGCATTTTTTTACTTATATGGTAAACTTGATTAACTATGAATATTTTATTTTTATACAAATGTAAAGTGACAGAACATAACTTACCTATGGGCAGTAAATTGAACTGCCTGCATAAAATAGCATTTATGTAATATCGCAATGATTCTTACTTATATGTGCTCTTTTAGAGCAGACGACAAAATTTTTATATGTACTAAAATAAGGAAGTACTATGAACATAGATGTTTTTAAAAATACAATACAAGCAGAATTCGATCCGAGTATATTTTGTCTCTTTATAGATAAACCTTTTATATATACTAGTTTTTTTTTGATGGTAGTGTATAAATAGACGGCAAAATATGCAAATAAATAAACAAAAAACCTTTTTTAAAATGGCTTTGTGGTCCTACAATCTAGTACTGACATTTTAGTGTAAAATGCATATTTACAGGGCTTTTATTTTGCCTATTGCAAAGTTTTCACTTTGGAGGATTCCATTATATAATGGTTACACTGTAGTTAAAGATTTTCTTTCGTTATATAAATTGAACTGCACTAATTAAAATAAGATATACATTTTTTTTCTATGGTGTGGAAATTCTATGGTTTATAGTATTGCATTGATTTCCTTATAAATTATTTTTTTATAAAAAAAAAATAATAAAAACAGAACATTTCTTTTTTTTTATAATAAATTATTGTGTAATTGGGCAGATAAATATTTTAAAGTATAATTTTAATTCTATTGTACTGGCATTTTGTAGTTTAAACTAATATGGCACCTCGAATACGCGATATACATACATTTCAATTTTTGATACAGATTAATTGTGCCTTTTTTATTGGATGTAATATTTAAAACATTGTTTTTTGATTTGTAAAATGTTCTTAAGATATATTTTTATATTTTAAGGGTACTTCGACATGCAATATATACGTATGGAAATTTTATATACAAAAAATATAATAATAGTATTTAGATACGGTCTGGATTTGATATAATATTGTTGTATGCATAATGTTACATTGTTTAAAAAATTTAATTTGTAATTAAGTTTGTCTTAGTATTTATTAATGCATTTTTATTGTAATATTACTGCAACTGCTTCGAAAGAAGCCAAACATTGACTTTAACCTTTAAATGCATGATGAAATGCAACAATGAAGTATGAAATTACTTAAATGACTTTTTATACTATTTGTCAAAGGGGCAATATTTATTTGTAAAAATGGCACGATAACAAAACAAATGCCCAAACTCATCAAACACATAACATAATTTATGAGTAATATTGCTACATAATTTGGTTATAACAACATTACAATTCTAAGTTTAAATGAAAAAATAGTCTTCATGTTAAATTTAACATAAAATTAAACCTTTATGTTGCGCAAAAACAATTTTTAAAAAATAAAAACATACAGCATGAAAATAAAAAATTTTCTTTTACAGAGTACGCTACTTTTTGCATAAAAAATTTCTTAGTATGTTTTTTCTTAGGCTCATTTACGTTTATCATGGCTATAAAACTACATCTTTACAAAGTGACTGTTGAATTACAAAGGAATATTTACAAATGTCGTGGGAGGTAAAAATTTGCAATGTAATGGTATAATTTACAAGTAAAATATATTTTTGTATAAGTTCATATTTATTTCCAAATAACAGGGTTTTAAATGCATGAGAACATTTTTAAAAGGCGATAAATATAGACTCTATACATGCCTGTTTTCTCGCGTGTTTCTGTTACTCTATAATGTACTTATTTAATTGTTAAAATATCATTTTTATGTTTTTTTGACATACTGTATAACATAAGTAATATTTTTTCATCCTTATTGTGATAGAAAAATAGACCGTGTAGATCCATTTTTTAGTTTTAAGATTAAAATATTTAAAGGATAAGTTCAAAATATTTTTAATGCAATTTATTTTGCTTTTTAAAAGTTTAAACTGTTTACACTTTATCTTTAACAGTCGTATCGCAATTCACTGTAATTTGTGCTACAATACAACCTAATGCACTAAATATTACATAAAAGCACTGTATATATAACTGCATTTAAGTAATAATATTACATGTATATCTTATACCGTAGCTATCTGCCTATGTATTATTAAAATTTTAGAATAAGGGACTGATCATTTTTACGTTAATGCAGCATCTAATAATAAAATAGTCTGTACGTCCTTAAAATATTTGTTTTTAACAATATATACATTGTTAGCAACGTTTTTTCAAGGCTTTTTTTGTCAAAAACAAAAAATTTACAGGTAAATTTGCGTTAGCTGTAAAAAAATTGGCAACACATTTTGCTGGAATTAGAAAACAAAACATAACAGGATGATGCTATGCCAGTTTTTTCTCTTTAAGATGATGGTACTTTGTTGCTTAAATAATTTTCATATTTACATTTTTGTTAAATAATTTGTCGAAAAAAACCTACAAAAAAACAATACAATCTACATTGATTTTATTTTTAAAAAAATACAAACATTTAACTGCATGTATTTCATACTTCCTTTTCAATTTATATTGTTTTAAACAGGCAACCTTTTATAATAGTCTATGATAAGATTTAGAAAAAACAGTAGACAGCTTTTTACAGTATTCACACTTTTTTCTTTATAACTTTTTGATTTCTAAGATATATTGACAAAACAAAGATTTAACAGCTTACGAAAATTGTACAAAAACGAAAATTTTACATGACGCCGGGTTTTTAAAAATGTAAAATTTCTTGTAAATAAATAAATTCTTTCTTGCTATTGTATTTATTAGAAATTACTGCTATACTTGTGTACTCTAGGAAGCAAAATAAACATGTGTTCATTTTTGGCCCAAATGACGGTAATTTTCTGTTTTTTTTAAACACCGAAAATAAAAAAATTATCACTTATATGCAAGGTAATGGTTTTCAAGATCAGCAAATTCGCCAAAATTTTTTTTAGCGTCTACTGTCAATTTTCATTTGCATATCAAACAGTTTTTTAGCATGTTGGCATTTTTAAAATATAAAAAGGTTTGAAAATATACAGAAAAAAGTTCATTTTGAACGTAAATACAAAATAAAAGGTTTTTTTTTTTTTTTACAATGACGAAAATTTCTCTTTAAATTGCTTGTAAGAGTACAACTAGTAACACGAACAAAATTAGGATATTTACTTTTTTTTTTTTGTCTACAACCGTACTGTTTTATTATTAAGAATTTACATCGTAAGTTTTTCTGTATGCGTTTTTCTTGTAATTTTCTTAAAAAATTCTGTATTTTTTGTGACGTACTTTGTTTGTTGCATTACATCTCAAATCTTATTATTAGTACAAAAATTTTCCTTTTTTTTTCGTCAATTAACTTCATGTTATACGTTCAGCTTAAGGTAATAACTTATGACATTAAACGTTATCATTTTAATTTTCTAATGTTTTTTTTCTATTTTTTATTTGTCAAATAATATCACTTTCTATATAGTTTTCTTTACCTATACAAGCCGCATCGAGTTTCGTTCTTTGCATATTTTAGCCCTTGTAAAAATCACGCAGTATTTGACAATTTGTAATAAATTTGTTATCGTAATAACAGATATCGTCTTTTAAATCGATTTCTCGGCCTTCCGTGTTTTTCTTCTATGTACTAAACTTTGTATTCTCAAAAGATTTTGCGCTTATTGGTTTTATGTAAGAAATTATTATACGACATACGGATTCTTTTTATAAAAAAAATATTTTGTGTGCTTTTATAATTATTAAGTACATCCTTTTATACATAAAAACATTTATATATTTATACAAAATGAAGCGAATGCATAACGGGTATGCCAAAGTATTTACAATATTTTTTTATTTAAGTTCGTAGAAAAATACAAATCTTTAAAAAACAAAAAAAGAAGGAATTACACACTGCTGGCGTCATAACACACAAAAAACACGTAAAACAGCGTTTTTTGCGTAGTTTTTGCTATTATTAGGCTTTCTAACATTTTTGTTATAAAAATGAATGTTTTTTTTTATAGTTTTTATAAGTTTACTATAGTAAATTTTTATATGGTAAAAAGTTAAAGCACCATAGAAAAAAATAGAAACGGTTTTTTTAAAATAATTTGTACAGACCCCATGTTGTTTTTGCCAACGGTAAAACTAATATTTAGAACTTTTTTAGTGTTTAGACGACGATAAAGAATATTTCTTATTATTCTCCTATTAAAAAAGCATACCTCGCATAGTAGAAACCATTTTTTTTATCTACTGATCTATTTATTTGCTTGCAAATTTACAAAGAAATTAAGCAAAAACAAAAAGCCTACATGCAAACGTTATTTAAATAAAACCAACAAGTGTTTGTATATGGATAGTAAAAGAAAAAGAAAAAATGAATAAAATTTATACCAGACACAGTCGCATGCTTATGCTACAGGTAAAAAACACAACAAAGTGGCTCTTCAAAGGCTATTGCATAATACCGGATACTTAAACATGTTGTGGAATGCATGCAAAAAAAAATTGCATTTGTCAGTAAGAAGCTACTGATTTATAGTAAAACTAGTTACAACTCGGACAGATAATAACAATTTTTCTGGTAAATAAAACACAAGAACGCATATACGCGCTGACGAAATAATACTAGATACGTAAGTTTTTATTTAAATTAATATATAAATTGTCGTTTCTATGCAAAAATGTACACAAAAAAAACATATATCTACAGGATATGGATGTAGCCTGCTGCAAACAAACACGTTTATTGCTACAAAAAAAAATATGTATCTAAAAAAAATGATATATTATGATATCATGTTATATGACATGCGCAATTTTGCTGCTTACATAGTGTACAAACCAGCAAACGGCTACCATAGTACATTTGTCGTTGTTGCATAACATAAAAAGGCATGTATAAGGGTTAATCTACATAAAACTGTTAGCAACAATATTCTAAAAGTGTCACAGTATATTAAAAAAAATAAACAAAGAGGTAAAATACAGATAAAAAGCAAACAATGACATTGCAATTAGCAAAAAAAGAAAGTAAAGATATTTTTGCCAAATTTTTACAAAGTATTGAGCAAATCAGTATACTCTTTTAGAAAATCAATTGTTTTTTATTGCAGATTTGTGCCGTTTAATATAGGAAATCCTTTTTTTTTATTTCCTGGTGTCATTCCTTTTTTTATGTTATCTGTGTGATATTGACAATCAAAATCTACTTTTAACGTTAATGAAATCAACTATTGCGTTTTTCACGTATGGTTATATTTGACGGTTTTTTTTTCTTTTAAATCTTTATATACATTTTTAAATATTGATTATTTGGGTTCTTTTTCATTGTCTTCATTAGAAATATGTCTTATAGAGCAAATTACAATATAATGGGTTTTTATATACTTTTAAACTGTTTGTATATGCAGCTACTGGAAAATTCAATCCCAGGATTTGGGACTGTACTTTTGGTACTAAAATATTGGATTTTAGTCGTAAATCCCGGGATTAAAATTTTTTTAATTCGGTAGTAACCATTATGATTTTATTTGTCGGTATTTTTTTATAAAGCATAAAACTAAATGCCTTAATACTAAAAAAGACTTTGAGCATCAATTTTGAAAAAAATGCACAAAGAAAACTTTTTAAATTGTATACAGGATGTTTTATTTTACTTATAGCTAGAATTTTAAGAGATGCCCCAAAAATAATTGCCGACCACAAGTCTGCAAGAACTTAGTTTTTACAAAAAAAAAGCTTTTTTTGTTTGCGTCTTGCATCAACTACGCAAATTAAAAGTTGTTGTGATTTTTTTCCTGGTTAACTCTGTCTTTTAAACCGCATTTTGTTTAACTGAACCACTACAAAAACTTATATTCGTAAAGTATTTTAATACCTTTTTAGTCCCGATATAGTACCGAATCCGGAATTATATTTTTTTAGATCATAAATCCTGGAATTGAAATTTTTCCGAGAATTTGGACACCCTAGCAGCTACAACAATTAACGTTTAAACCAAATTATATTTAGTTTTTAATTAATTTACCTCGTTGTTTTTTTTTAACATAACTAGTTTCTTTCTTATTTGTTCTAAAAGCGTTCTACACTTTTTTTTGGAATTCTATATCTTAATATTGTAGCTTTCCTTAAACCGCCACTCTCTTGTATTATTTCATTACAAATATGAGCCGATGTAATTTTTAGGTGATTTTTTTGTACAAGGCCATCCATATTCTATATCTTTTATATAAAGCTAGTTTTTTAAGTTAAATGTTATCACTGAATTGTGGGATTAAAGTAATGGATACACAAAAACTACTATGGGTAGGAAAATAATAAGATACTTTAAATCAATTACATTTTTGTTTACCTTAGTAAAAAAATTAGGGCAATAACAATCCATGCAATACTTAGAAAAAAAATACGTAATTATGTTTTTTCTTTTTTGACCATTTTTGTAAACAATACTTGGCTTTGAACAAGCATCGAAATAAATGTTAAGACTGCCTTACAAACATTAAAATGTTTTTTTTTTTCATTTTTTTTCCAAATTATCTTGTAAAATACATATTTAGATAAATCACGCGTATGCGAGCTGTATTAAAAAAAAAACTACTAATAAACGTAAAGAGTAGCATTTTTAAATTATTTCTATATGCGTACTTTGCATCTTTTGCTACTATATATTTCAATGTATATTTTTTACTTGGCTACTCATTTTATCTATAGTTTATTTATAAAAAAGTACTACATTATGTAATATTATGTTTTTAAAAAATCTGTGGATGTTAGGTGCCAGCTTTTAGAAAATACGGTTTTGCGAATTTCTAACAAGCTGATATAATTTAACGTGTAGGATACAAACTTGTTTTGTTACAAACGACATGCATTAAATTCATAATGTACGAAAAAAAAATATAAACAAGCATAGTAAACCGTAAAACAATGTAACAGAAATTTTTCGACCTCGTACGCAAAAATCTTTATGTAAAAAACATTGAAAAGTTGTTTTTGTACACGTATAAAATTTGAATAGTCTTCAGATGGTACTTACAGTAAGGTTTTTGTACCATGAATTGCAAAGTGTATAAGATTATTTTGAATGCTTTGTTAAAATAGTTTTTTTAAGAAAAACATGTTCATTGCAGAGAATTTAATAATTAAAAAAAGCTTACAGTTTTTACAGTCTCAATGGTTTTAACAAAACTATTGCATTTGTCAAAAAACATAACGTGTGCAATAAAATTTATAAAATATATATTGAAGTAATTTTTACGTCTTCCTATGTTTTGCTTTTTTTATGTATTACAAAATGCAAACTGACACGTTTTAATTAATTTGAATAGGACAGAATAAATTTTGTATATTATACACTTTGCCTTTTATATATTGTATTTTGTAAGTAAAACACATACTTTTATTTTTCACTTTATACTTATAGCATCCAAAAGCCTAGGGCTTGTAATTTGCTGCCATTTTGCATAATAATACAATGAAAAAAAACAATCTTATGCAATATATAATACCTTTAAAAAATTTTTACACATAATTATATTGTTTAAATTGCAATGATACATGCGAAATAAAAAAATTACTCCAGAGGGCAGAGCTATTTCCTACCCCTACAAATCACCAGTAGTATGTAATCTCGAAAAAAACTAAAAAAATAATTGGTGTTATTATGCTTAGTTTAATCATGCTGACATTTAATTTACTTGGTCAGGTAAATTAAATGCAATAAAATGTAAAATATGAAATAAAATGTAAAATATGCATTTTATTACTTGCTGATGTTTTTCATGTTGCTAATATGTTTTTTAGTTCTTTTTAGAAATTTTGCCGTTTTCGCGTTTTTTAAGCATATATAATCAGAACGGTATATGCGTTTTTAAAAAAGTCAGTTATTCAGCTTGTTCATGGTTCTTGTTTTTGTTTCTTTTACAAAACATTTAAAAATAAAAAATTTTGCTCTTTTGTTCTTTATAAGATTACATTTAGTCTTTTTAGAACTATATTGCATTTTGTATTACTTTCATTGTAAAGACAAGGTCACCAGTCAAATTATATAAAGTGTATAATGTAAACATTTTTAAGATTAAAGACGTTGTATTTATTTGCATAAAAATATTTTTTTCATGTGCTTTTGTACTCTTTATTGTATTCTTTTTTGAGTAAATATCATGGTTTTTACAATTGAACAAATTCAAGGAGAAAAAGAAAGAAAAAACCGACTTAAAATGTTTAATGAGCCAAAAGTAAGTTGAAAACCAAAATTTGCAGTTGAGACCAAAATATGCATCTTTTTCCGCCCTTGCTTTTTTCCATTTTTTACCTTGCCTCAGGTTTACTCGTAAGGTTGCAAAGGCATCTGAGGTCGGTCGTAAAATAAGAAAGTAGACTAAAAAAAATGTCAACAGACTTTGGAGACGTTATCATAGAAGTGATATGACGCTCTATGTCGCAAAAGTTTGTAATGTACTTTACGTACTTTTAATTCCTATAAAAATTTTTTTAGGAAAAATAACATGTGGCGTAAAAATTTGAAAATAGGTTTGTGAAAAATAAAACACGGAAACGCTAGCAAATACAAAATTAGGGGGTTGTGTGAAATGTAATTATTAATTTAAAAAAAAATTATTGCTTTAAGTTTTAATTCACTTATATATTTGCGTTATTATTGCAAAGCTTTTAGAAAAAAAAAAAATATTTATGAATTGCAATGCATAAATATATTTTATTATTATAGGAACAAACACTTCGTAATAGATTTTACCTTTTATTCATTTTGAAGGTTCTGGTATTCCTTAATACAAAAAGCGGAATGTAAGAAATTATAAAAGAAAAACGGTAATGTTAAAATGTGACATTTTTTAGTATTTTATATAGCAGAAAACACATTTTCAGGATTTTTCTCTTTATTACAAATATTCTAGATTTTTTACCTATGGAACGAATCAAAATCTAAAAAATGTTTAGATTATATGAAATGAAGTTTTTTGTAATTCTATAAGATGGCTCTCTGCATATATTTTATATAGTAACAACATGTGCTTTTTCATAAAAAACTAACTTGTATTCCCTGTTTAAGTTATTTTAAAAATGTTTCCTTTAAATAGATTTATTATATGCATCCACACAATGCATGTAATATGGTTTTCTTGCATATTAACAGGCAGTTTACTTTTAACTTTTATTTTTTATAAATCTAATTATTTTTTATCCGTAGCCATCAAGCATGCAGCCATACAGCAAAATTTTATAAAATCGAGGCCAAAAAAAGTAATTTGTATACAAATAAAAGCGTCTTTCACCTTTTTCATATAAAAAATCTTTTTTGAAATTTTGATTGTAAATGCAAAAAGACAAAATGCACCTAGTCGCATGTGCAAATTGCGCTTATGCATATAAGATACGTTTACATCTTTTTTTTTGTATATAGAAAATGAAAATACTTTTTTTTCGTCGTTATCGTCAGTATATGACTCGTTTTCTTGTAGCAATATTTTGATTCAAAAAAACATTATCTGTATTTTTAACTAATAGCACAAAAAAACTATTATGAAATTTTGCTTTTTTAAAGAAAAATTAAGTAGTAAAAAAGTCTAAATAAAATATGCGTATAAAAGTTTTAGTTACGTTGATGTACAGAGCTTTAGAATACAGTACTGAGCAAGTAAAACTTTTTTTGTCACTCTAATTTTATAGGGACTTTTACGAAAAAACAGGTTCTTTGAACGATATTTTTTTGTAAATATTGTATTTTTTGTGTTACATCAAAGAAAAATACTTTATGGAACATAAGTAATATATTTTTAAATTTTTGAATGTTAGAAAATGCATTGAAAAAAACAAAAACATGCACATACTGTTTTTTATGTAAGTTTTTTAATACGAAAATTGTTTTTCCTAGTTATTAATTTGCAAAAAAATCATTTGAAAAAAATTGTGCAATGAATATTACAAAATGTTTATTCTTGAAATTACAAATAATTTTATACTGCAGAAAAAATGCTTTATAAAAAATAGAAACCAAAAAAAATGTTCTATTCAAAAAATTCCTTGTTTAATAGCAGCAACCTGAATAAAGATATATAAATATGGTAGACTTCTAGTGGAATACAAATTAAAGTACAAACTTGAAAGCTGTAAATAATTTCGTAATAAAATAACATTTCGTTTTTACATACTTTTTGTGTGTTTTTTTCTTGCAAATGGTCATTTTTCGCAAGTAACAATCACGATTTAAATAATAGTAAACTTTGAGATACCTGCATACTTTTTGATGCACATTTTTTGGTTTTTGGTTTTTTTTTGATTTAATAAAAAGGCCTATGCTTGTAAAACCGATTAAAGCTTTTATCATTACAATCTTAAACTTACAACCAGAGTTAAAACACATTTTTGCAAATACTAATTTTTTTTCTGGAAAAAAGCAGTTAAAAAACTTAGAAATGCATATAAAACGACTTTGAAACCTGCGTAAAAAACAAATAAACCCGAAAAAGTAAAAAAAAAGAAAAAAAAAACTGTTTTGACGGGAAATGTTTGCGGTAAAACAATACTCCATATCAAAGAAATCTAGAAATAAATCAAAATCTTATAACTATATTTGGTCGCCTTAAGGTCACAGTTATAGTATTTTTTTCTGTTTGATTATGTAATTTATAACATATATCCGCATAAAGCAATTGCCGGCGTTTCTTATAACAGTTTAGGACATTTAGAAATTTGTAATGCGGTCTGAAAAAAAAAGAAAAGCACTTTAACAAGCCAAACTAAATTCTTAAAAAAGATTTTAGAAGAAATACTGTTTCAAAGATTTTAAATGTGTTCATAGTTAATTAGATAGTTTTTTTTGTAACAATTAGTTCAAATTTATATGCACGTTTGTTATATAGATTTTTTTGTATAAGTTTGGTCTGAAACGACTAATTTTTAAATATGCAGTAGTTTTGATGTTTTTTAAGCATGCAAAAAAGCCTGTGTTATTTCTTGATAAATACATATAAAAAGTCATGATAAAAAGTAAAAACCTTATTGATATCATACAAGAAGTCTGGGTATCTTTTGTGCGGAGCTATACAAAAGTATACGGAAAAATATTACGACGGGTTTTATAAGTAGTTTTTTGTAATATGAAAATTATGATGATCATATAAATTGACCTATTTGATAGAACTTTTAGACACAAATTGCGTAATTTATGATATTTTACTAGTTAAACAGTTTTCATTTGTGCAAAAGAAATAAAAATGTCTATATAAAACTTTTTTGCTAAGCTCGTTTTTAGTTTTTGTAATATAAATACTAACTCAATACTAAATTTACCTTCTAGTTTTTTGATTTAGTTCAAAAAATGTTTAATACTACTTTTTTAAAATAAAAAAAATTGAATAGAAAATTTTGTGTACAATTTTTGGTTTGTAAAGATTGCAACTGTTTTACGTGCAAGTTTTTTACGTATTGTAATTACTTTAATAAATGCTATATTTTCTTTTTAACATCAATTATTGTTGAGAAAACAAAAAAAAGCGTCCCCATAAGACTGAAGGTCCAATTATGACAAGCCTCGTTGCCCATGTTTGCAGTTCTATTTTTTATTTTATGTACAAATACTGTGTCTAAAATATTTACTTTTTGTTATTGTGCAATGAAATAAATGTGGCATAGTAACTGTAATAATATATTTCTTTGTCGTATAAAAACCCGATTATCATCAGTATTGCTTCAACACCTCCGTTATTACAAAACCTTTATTCGTATGCATTTTCATAGTATATAAAGTACTGGTCATTTTAAAAAAGTAGGGACGGATACAAAATTCTATACGGGCGAATAATAAATACATGAGCTGGTAGTTATATAGATATTTTTTTATCGGAAAAATTTAAATTGAAAATAAAAAATACATTTTTTTTGTAAGTATTTTTTCTGTGTATTAAAAACCCATAACCGTCCCCATATTCTAGCTCTACCATGTTAGTGAGTACATCTGCCCCTCTGTGCCACCCTGGCTACGCCATTTTTTACAAAAAAAAAAGGGTTTATTATTATTTATACTCCTATGAAACGCTGGACAATCCTACGTTTATTAAAGCCAGTAATTCCTTAAATCCTAATACTCGAAATAGAAGTAATACGTTGAAACTGAATCGCATTAATTATGTAATTTACGATCATATTTTAAGGGGTTATCATTACAGTATACTTAGCTTGCTATTTTTTCATGCGAATTGGCGTTTTGATTTATCGTGTGCAAGAGGCTAGAAAATAAAACGTGATGTTGCAAGCTTTTTGTACATTTCGTTATTATTCTACTCGTTACGATGATTTTACTTTTTTTTTCAGCTTTCTATATGAAAATGTAAATTATGATGATATAAATTAAACCTTGTCAAAACCAAACACGGTGCGATATAAATTATAGTCAAGTATAACTTAATGTCAAATGTTTCTAGAGTTCCTAGGCTTTATGGATGGTAAAAAAGCAGCTACTAATAAAATCAAAACAAAACTTGTACCGTTAGCTAACTATAAACTGCCTCTGTATATTGTAGTTGATTACAATTTACTTTTTCTTTTGTTACAAATACATACACGAGCATTTTTTATTTTCAGTTTTTTCTTTGTAAAAAGAGCACACGGCATCTTTACAGGTTTTTTCCGTTCTCCTTTACAATCACATCTTTCCGTATTTTTTCAGCGTATTTCTAGAACGGACTAAACAATCTTTAAATTGCGTTGTTTTACGCTGATATCTAAAATTGTCGTTATTGCGGTACTTGGTCTACGATTATATGCGTCAGATACAGTGATATCTAGTGTATGTCAGTAAGCGGTTATTTGAAAAGATCGTAGTTACTTTTTGTTATGTGTAAAGAAGCAAACGGTATTCGGTTACTTACGAGGTTTAAGTGCCTAAAAAAACGTAAAAATTAATGTTCTGTAAGAAATTTCTTCCTTCAGTATAAATTTTTGTTACAGTATAACCTGTTGACTTGTAGTATTCAACAAATTTATACCGCTAAAAATATTTAATAATAACAGAAAGTGCATAACAGCACGCAATCTATTGACATCCGTTTTTCTTATTCTTTATTGCTTGAAAAGACGTTAGAACCACATTTTAATATTGTTAGTTTCTTTTAAATTAGTTTGCAACTAAATCAGTGTTATAAGTAAAAAATACGGCTGGAATTAAACTCGTTAGAGGCGAGTTTATAAGCGCACATGTAGAAAAAGTCTTTTTAAAAAAAACCGGAAGACTCGTAAAGGAGGAAATTTTAAAATTGATACTAATAAATAAAATAAAAAAATACATACTTATCAATTGCATAAAATAGTTTTCTTGTGCCATGTTAGTATAATTGCGCAACATTTATATAATATATGCTTTACGTCCACAAACTGCTTTTAGGTATTTTGAAATTGTATTTTCAGCTCTTAAATTGTAATATTTATGCGATTTTTCTTTTCGTATTGTTTCAATAAAAAGTCCAATATAAGTGTGAGTGTTAGAAGTGTTTAAATTTTAATTGTGGTGCCACGCGCTACACCAATTGTTTTTTTTTTTTTGGCAAATTTATAATTCCACGATTGTAGAAATGCCGGAATTTTATTTTTGTATAAAAGTATTTAAACTATCTTGGTGATAGATGTTTTGGAAATCTATGTAAATTATGACGATTTTATAAATTGTTCATATCCATCCTCTTTGATTTTTGTGAATTGGGTTTTTAAGTTAAAAAAAGCTCCATTTACATGTTTAGGTGGACTAATTGCACAAAAGCAATGTGTTGTAGAATGAAAAACGTGTTTTTTGTGTTTTCCTTGTAACTAATCTAATTTTTAAATCCTCTGTATTTTACGCCAAAAACATTGTCAACATCGAAATAACATCCCATTATGTTTGAATATGAATAAAACCCATTTTTAACTTGCAATCAAAGCTTTTTATACATCAGTTATATTGTTATATAGGTCGATGTGTACTAGTTATGCGCATTTTTTTCACAAATATTATAACAATATTACACCCTAGGTTTTTGTTACAATAAATATAAGTCGTAAGTACGGCCCATAATTAAGATATGTATCAAATTCAATGTTTTAATAGGTATGGTTTTTTAATAAAAGTTTTATCCTTTGATAGTAAATACGCTTTTGGAAAAGGATCAATTTTTTACATTTGATAAGAAAAAATATATCTATTTACAATAATGATGCCAGAATCAAAAAGTACAATCGTTTTCTTCAGAATTGCTGCATTAAGCATCACATAAGTTTTTACAACAATTCGGATTATATTCTCTTTTCTTTATAGCGCGCATTTCTAAAATTTTTAAACAAAGGTTTATATTTGTGTTAGTTATGTTTGCCCTATAGATAGAAAATTATGGAGAAAAGTTTTATACTAATGCGTGCTTTTGTAGATAAATTTTTAGCTTTCTCTAATTTTATTTTTAAATTATGTTAAATATCCATTTACTTTTAACCCCTTTGGAATTAAACAGTATCATGGAGGCCAAACCAAGAGCTATCGGAGGGTAAGAAAATCTCCTTAGTCAAGTGGCTAAAACACTTATAAAGGAATTGAAAGTGATACAATACGAGATTAAGATAACGAAAAACGAGTTAGACGAAAGAGAGGTATGCTTGTGGAGTATGGCAACCAAGGAGTTAAAAGAAAATCTAGTTAAAAGTGATACGACAAAAAAGGGAGTAGATACGATACTAGAAAAGAGGAATCAGGAAGTGACATAATAAGAATTACAGGAGAAAAAGTTTACGAGAGAGCGAATTAAAAAAGCACTGGGTTTATAGAAAAACAGTATGGAAAGAACTAAGAAAAGGAGAATTGACACACGGGATAGCAAAGATATGGGTACCAAAAGAAAATGAGTGTTTCAATTGTGGCAAACAAGATCATATTGCGAGGTTTTGCTTAAATAAGGTTAATAAAAGTAATTTAAGTTATATACGTTAGTTCCAAAAAAACAATTAGAGACCCGCAATTAATAAAAAAAAACAGATATAGAAACAAAAATAAATTGCGATAGAAGAGAAAAACCAATAAATCGGAGACGGGTTAGATAAAAACAATAGAAGACTTGTTGAAGAAATATAAAAAGTATATCAACTGGTGAAGAGGCTAAAATAAAATACTGTGAAGTGAATAAATGTGAAATAAGGACACCAAAAAAAAAAAAAAAATCGTGCATAAATGGCAAATTGATTTACGCGCTTTAAGGCAGCGAACTGAAGACCATATACGAAACCTTACAAGCAAGGGTATATTACGACGATTCAAATCACATTGGAGATGCCTAATACGGGGGATACCAAACTCGGAATGGGGATACGCTTAGTGCGTAATTATTCAGCGCTTAATGATATAGTCGAGAAGGATTCTTTCAGATACCAACAATAAGAGAGGTAATTCAAGCAGCCAAAGGGGCAAATTGTTTGAGATGTTATCGACTTGAAGGATGCAAGTTATTAGTTAGAGGGTAAAAAATGACTGGCGAAAACGGCATTCGAATTTGATAAAAGGGTATTCGAATGGAATTTGATGCCGATGGGATTATTAAATTCCTTAATGATTTGCGGAAGAATTACCGCAGAAATACTTGATGAATAAAAAGGGAAAAAAGTCTAAATATATGGTGATGACAACTTAATTTATGCAACGGAAATAAATACACATGATGATTTGGTACAGATAGTATGTAAAAAGTTACACGAGAATAAATTTAAAATAAATAAAAGAAAGATTCAGTTTTCTGAAAGATATAGTAGAGATATTGGGTATAAGAATAAATGAAGATAGTGTAAGGCCGTCAAAGTTAAAAAGAAGTGAGGCGGCGAAATAACCGAAACCGACAAAGAAGAAGAAACTATGGAGATTCCTTTGATTATGGCTGGTTCAGAGCATATATTCTAAATTTTTTCGAACATGTGAGTAGACTGACAGATGCATTAAAAGGAAAAAAAAAATGGAAAAGAAACATTAAGATGGACAGATGATATGGAAGAAGACTTGTAAAATATCAAACGAATGATGCAAGAGATGACAACTCTATGGGTACCTTTTTATAATAGAGAATTTTATCTTTAAACCGACGCAAGTAACACAGGCCTAGGAGCCGTTTAATGGAAAAAATAAATGGCAAATTACAGACAATTGATCATACAAGCAAGAAGTATATTCCTGCAGAAAATAGGTATACAATTAGTGAGAAAGAACTTTTAGCGATGTTTTGATAGTAAGAAAATTTGATATGAGCTTGCATATAGGTTGTTAATAGTGCATACGGACCATATGCAGGGGCGGCTTTAGGGGAGTGCCCAAGGGGCATGGGCACCAGGGCCCCCGGCTTAGGGGGCCCCAAAAAATTATATAAGTATGACTTATTTTTTTTTAAAAAGAATTTACGAACTAGTTTATGCAAGTACAAAAATAATATTTTTCTATCAGAAAAAAAAATTTAATACAAAAGCATCTAAATTTATTTGGGGTTGTTTTTTATGTATTTATAACAGC
>JAQFYM010001641.1:0-30842 GCA_034694785.1 Agrenia bidenticulata | reverse complement strand
CGACATTTTTTGTGCTGAGATTTTTTTGATTTTTAAAATCCAAATTGCAAATTCTTTGCATTATTATCTTTTTAAAAAAATAAGAGTTAAAAAATTCATATGGTATGTGTTTGCGCCCTATTTTTATTGTAAAAACACGAACTACTACCCGTTACAAAAATTTCTGGGCACGCCCCTTTTTATACCCTTCAAGGCTTGCGGGATAATTTTATCTAAAAAATTCTTCAAGAAAAATTTGCAAGTAACATCTTTTTGGGACGTGGGGTTAATTATCAAGGGTTTTTATGCCTAGTGCATAACCATTGCCCTAATCTTTTATACAAAATTCACTCAAGAATTTTTGAGACACGCCTTTAATATAAATTAAGACATTACAAACATCAATTTTATTTTAACAATTATATTAAAAAAACTATTCTAATGTTGTTTTACCATTTTACACATATTGGAATTTGTTGCACTTACCTCAAATTGTTGTTTTAAAGCTGTTAAAAATAGAATCTAACATGTCTTTTAAACACTATTCTAATAATAGTTTTTGTCCAATCCTTAGGTCAGACACATTTGTTCGCAAATTTTGCAAGTAATCTGCTATTTAACTAAATTTTCTGTGATTTTAGTAGGGTATAGTGCAAAAATACTAGTTTTTGACTGCTTTTTATTATGCATAGTTTTGTTTGATACAAAATTGAGTAATAGTGCTCTTCTGAAAACATTTATATAGATTATAAAATGATATGAAAATAACCATGAGTCTATTACGGAAATAGAAATAAGTTACTTATATTCGTCATACTACTAGGTAAAAAACTTCCTTTAGTTCTTCCAATTTTAAATAATGTTAAACTAGCGTGTGGATATTCAATTTAAGGTATAGGCTTATATATGGCGATTAGATAATAACAAATGCGCCGCAAATTCGCAGAGCCCATCCACAGTAAAAATTTACGAGTAGATACACTAAATATAGCGTGGCTATATATCTAAGATTTAAAAACTTTTAGTATTTATGTTTTCACATACATATATTAATGATATTTATATAATTTAAAAGATAATTTTAGCTTGAATGCTTATGTATAAAAAGTTTAATAAAATAAATCTGTTTTTTTTACATACAAAAAAATAAACTGAAATGTTCAGAAAATAAAAAGAGCTCGATGCTTACTTAAAGAAAGTTTATAGCGATAATCATTGTTTATAAATAAATTTTAATTATAAATTCTGCAAGGAAATTAAGAAAGATATTATAAATACTGCAAAAATAATGGAATATATATTTTTAAAAACACGCAAATTTATTAGATTTGCGCCTGTTTAGTACCTGCGAACCAAAACAATACGTTTGATTAGTACATGTTGCATATTGATTCAGATACCTATTCTAAAAATGCATCGTATTTACTATAAAAAACCTCATTTTTAAACAAGAAAAAACTAATTACCGTTTATATAAGAGTAAAATATTTTTGTATTGCGTATGTTCTAGTAAATTACTAAAAAAAAATCTGTTAATATGTCAACTAGTTTAATTGTGAGGTCTTTTATTAGTTATATTACGTATCCCCTCCCTAGACGGATGCTTTTCTTTTTAAAATTTTCTTTATATCTTTAACTCTCTTTTTCACTATTGATCCATTTTCTAGCTTTACAAGGTTATTATAATCATTTACCTTTCCTAATAAAACTCCATTATTCGTAAATCTTCCATTTTCATATTTCCCGTTCCCTTTACCTTTTCAGATTTTCATTTTTTGCAACTAAAACTAAACTGCCTTCGTCGATCTTTTAGACTTTACCTGTTTTAAATGTTTTACGAGACTGTCACATCCCATATTCTCAAGTGCTGCCTTTCCAGAATAATCAACCGATGCTTCTGAAGGTGTTGATTTTATTCCTGTATGGTAAGTATTAATGTAAGATTTTGCAATGTCCTTTAATCTACCAGTTATCGTCCATTGTTTATACTTTACTTAATATTCTCTTATTGTACGATTCACACGCGCAATACGGTCATTTCCTTTATGGTTTTCTATTGATACTTTATGATGCAATATATTATGTTGTTGGGTCCATTCTGTAAATGTATTTTCTATAAAATCTTTGGCGTTGTCGCTTACTAATATATTTGGATATTCTATTTGTGTAAAAAATTGATCTAATTGTTGGATTATTATCTCAATAGCCTGTTAAGTATCTCTTCCATTTTAACATATCTACTGAAATAGTCAGTTATAACTAAAACGTAATTTTTTTCTGATTACACTTTATAATATCTATAGTTATTCTCTCTCCTCTTCTTAATGATTTAATAAACTGCGACCCTCTTTTATTTTTTCTTTTTATTTCTTTACATGTCAAACAATCACCCAATATATTTTCATATCATTCTTTATACCTATCCAATATACACCTCGCTATATTTTACAATAGACTGGCTCTGTTCCTTTATTAAGTAATTCTTTATGTGCATCTATTAGAAGTTTTTTTCTTTTTGTAGAATTAGGAATTGTTTTTGCAGTTCCTATGTCAAATCGTTAGTATTTCATAGTATCAACTTTTATTACATGACTTTCTTTTTTTGTTTTAATTTTTAATGCCTTTTCACTTTTCGTAGATTTTTCTATTAACTCTTCATTGTTCTTTTGTTCAAACAGCCTACTCAAAGCATCCGGCTTTACTAGTTCCGAACCTTGCATATTCTATAGAGAAACCATACCTATTTATTTTCTCTATCAATCTTTTTATTCTATTATTTAAATACAAAATTAAATTCTGCTTTTCTCCAATGCTTTGTGATCACTTATTAAATAGTAGTGCTTGTCTCGTAACTATAAAGAAACCTTCTCTATTCTCCACTACACAGTTAATATTTCTTTTTCTGTTATGGAATATCTGCTTCGGGTAGGGGATAACTTCTTTGCGGTCTATTGTATTGGTACCAGAACATTATCCTCATTTTTTGTAACAAAACTGCCCGTATCCCCGCGTTACATGCATCAGTCCTTAAGGTTATATTTGTTTGAAAGTTACGTGTTTATAGATTCTTTGCATACCTAATAGATTTTTTCAAATCATTTTAACTTCTTTCTCTTTTTCTGTCCATATAAATTGCTTCCTTTGTAATAATTCATATAATACCGCTGCAATATACACAACTCTTTAATAAATTCCCTATACCATCCACAGACTCCTAGAAATCGTTTTCACGTTTTATAATTTGTTGGTCTTAAATATTCTAATGCCTCCATTCTTTTAATATCTAGAGAAATTTCTTCTTGGCTGTTTACTCTTTTTTGCAACAACTGTACTTCTGGCAATCCGTATTAGATCTTCTTTGCGTTAATTTTTAGATTATTCTCTGAAATTTTTTCATAACATTCTTGACACGGATAAAATGTTTATATTTTGTTTTTCCATGAATGCTTACATCGTCCAAGTATACTTCAACTACATTTCCCACATACTCATTCAATACTTTCATCATCATTTTTGACAAGTGGCTGGGCAATTTTTGTCCCATTACTATACCAACCACTCAAATACTCTTCCCTCAAACTCAAATGCGGTTTTGCATTTTTTGCGTTCTAATATTTCTACATTATAAATGGCTTCTTTAAGATCCAAGATAGTAATAATATTAGCTGACTGTGTTAAATCATTTTTCCATCTCATGTTTGGAAACTCATAATTGTCTTTTGTTGTTATGTCGTGAACCTGTATGCGTTTATATACTAGTTTACGCTTTTCATTCCGTTTTTCGATTGCTTCCACAGGATTCCTCTAATTTGACTCCGAAACTTGTATTACACCCATTGCCTATAATTCTTTTATATGCTCTCGAACTTTTGTGCTATAGATTATGTGGTATCACCTCACCTTTTCTGCAAACTTTTTTCTCGTCTTCCGTGTTTATATTGCATTTTATTCCCGGGCAAAATTATATCCTTTTCTAATCTGTTTTTTTTTATAAATACTTTATGATAATCAATTATTAGGGTTTCTAACGTTTGTTTATATCTTTTTTGTGTCCACTAATATGAACAGTTTCTACATTTGTTTTCCAGCCACTTTTTATAAAAGAATCAAAGTCACGTTAAATATTGTTATTTTTATCCTGCTCCCTGCATTCAAAAGTCTTATGGCCAGTACTGACACATGACCAGCATCTCACTGCGAATTTTTTGTTACCATACTCCATATTTCCCTTATAGAAATTTCCTCATTGTTTCCTATATTGATTTTCCCATATTCTTGTTATATTCTTTTTTTTTTCAACTCCTCATCAACCATTCTTTTGGCTTCGATTTGCATAAACCTTATCTCCTGGTTTCTTCTTTGCTTTTCCTTCACAGCTTCATATCTATTTGTTAGCAATTGTTTGCAATCTTCCTAACTGTTTGGCTTCACTTCTAGCCCAACATACCATTTAGATCCCTGTGTACCCATATGTTTGAGTGTATACATTATCTTATTCTTATTTTCTGTAATTTTGTCACATTTTATCATCAGTTCAATAACCTCGATATTCAGAACACTTTCTTCAGCGCCGGCAGACTTGGAAATTTTTATGCTTGTGTATTTTGTTTGTTCATTATGTCAACTAATTTAATAAAGGGGTCTATTATTTATATATCTATGACATAATATAATTTATATTTTACTTGTATGGTTCGAAGATTGTTTTTTTCTAAAAATAACATCATGCAACAAATTATAACGCAAAGTTAGCATCGTCTATTTGATAATCAAAAATACGCCTAGTTTTTTTTCTAATAGTTCAAGATAAATCTCAAAATAACGATACTATTCCCGTAATGATACTACTGTCAAAATGGGCATTATCGGCGTCAATTAATATTTATTTTTGATTTCTGCTACACTTTCTGCATAAATTTGTAGTTGGGTCTAAATTTTTTATTTTGAAACTATATGTGTATATTGCAATTTTTAAACATTTAACTCTTTTTTTTAAAAACATCCTGGTAACTAATACGTATGCTCACTTTGTGGTACAACACGAACAAGTAAAATTCTAATGAGATTGGACTGCATGGAAAATATGGTCTTGTCTAAAAAAGGGATAAACCCTAACATAACAAGATAATAACAAGAATATTTTTGTAAAACTGGTATATGATTATCAATGTATAGAGTCATTTTATAGAAATATCTAAGTACAACTTTAAATTGGTTTGCTCTGCCTTTACTCATCTCTAATGTTATCTTAGAGATGCAATTTTATAACATTTGCTCACCATTAAAACTATATATTCTTACAAAAGTAAAAAAATTAACCCCTATATTGATGAGTTACTACAATTAAACTCGGTTTTTTTTTCTTTTGGGGGGTGAGTAGGTAAAACAAATAAAGTATAACTAAACATTTTTTTATGCTTCAAATACATTACTTGTCAAAGCAAAATATAAAAACAAGTAAATTTTCAGTAAACACAATAAAATTAAGGTAAATTTTCTAACAAGGTGCACTATCTAAAATACAAATATAAACTTGTTAAAATAAATTTAACAGCCTCACTAGCTAGCTGAATATTTCTCTGTGATCCCAATCTATTTTAAATTTTTCTATGTTTGCCAAAATGGAATTATGAGCAGAATCGACACAGAAATACGGTCATACTTAAGGGTTGCAGAAGAATATTTTTTTTTAGAAAAAAGGGAGTATTCGGTGTCTTTTACAATATTCGGTATTTGTTCAAACGTAAATTTCATAACGAAATTTTTTTTGATAAAATATTCTATATATTTTATAGAAATTGTATTTTATCCTACCTTAGCTATATATCTAAAAAATTATATTTTGTTGTTTTACTTACATAAATTCGTGCTTATTGAACTTAAAAAATATGAAATACTACAACTTATAATTTACATGTATATAATTTATTACAATATATTTATATCCCCTATGTCGAAAAATCTTTTTTTTATAAATTTTTACAAGAAAAGACACAGAAACGGTGGAATGTCAGCTTAAAGGGTGTACAGTGATTTTAAGCTAGAAAGATAAAAGCACGACTATTATAAATAATCATTCGCGAATAAAACACAAAATCCAATCACCCGAGTCTCTTATAACAACTGTAAATAAAGCAGCCCATTTAACAAAGCCAATACACATTTTAATCGTTATCAAATGACTTTTTTAATTTTTTTTATAATATAGTAAAAACGAATATTATTCGTCATTCGGTATATTTTTTCTGTTATGTGTTCAATATTCATTTTTGTCAAAAAAAAGGCTTTAGGCAACCCCTAGTCATACTTCTATACTTTATTTATTGTACCCAAGGGTGGCACACGATACCTCGAATTACCCGGGTACCGTAAGGAATAACCCATAAATACCCGTACCCGTAACCCTTGTATCTCAGAATTACCTGTAACGGGTTTTGGGCATAAAAATCATCTGCATTAATTCTAGTTTTGCAACAAAAAAAACTATATATAACACAATTAAAAGGATATGTGGAGATGAACTACTAAATATCGGCAACTAACTACAAAACTTGCGGTATGGTTTCTTGCTGCAAGCAGTACAAAAAAGTTTATATGACAATGATTTAGAGAAATTGAATATTAATAATACAAATGTATAAACACAGTATCAAATAACACCAATAACCAATAAAATATCATATTGTGCATTTTTCTGTTAACAATCACTGATGTAAAAGCAAAGAAATTAACGAATCCAAGTATTGGTAATAAATACAACTGGGTAAATCTTTATAAAATATAGTTAACAATGTAATACTGTGCGTATACGTCTGTATATAAATTTGAAATGTTTGACGATAAAAAATCTTATGTGATTGTATTTTCTTTACAGAAAAAGTATTTAATATGCAATTTAAGTTTTTTCCTGTGCAATATGGCAAAAGTATGTCACTTTTATTAAAAACTTAACATTAATACTATATTTATCTTACGATATTATGTCATCGAAAACCTGTTTGTATGTAAAACAATAACAATAATACGACGTCAAGCGCTTCAGTACAATTTGTGACGTATTAGAAAGTCGCAAACAAGGATACATGCTTAATACAATCTATGCATTAAAACAACTATAAATAGTCGGAAATAATATTTTTTCATTTCAGCACTATTAAATAACGCCGTTTACTTCTAAAATTGTCTATGTATACATCTAGTTTATTACGAGTCGGTATATAGTCGAATGTTTGATGTGCAAAAAATTCAAAAAAAAAGTATATATTTTTTAAAGCATTTTAAAGAAACTTTTTTGCGTAATTACATATTACTTAAATATGTGATTATAAGAGAGGTATACGGATATTACTTGGATGCAGATACTATAAAATGTTATTCTTAATTTTACGATAATTTTTTCTTTTTGGCCATACAGATACTCTATGTATAACGGATTCTTATTTGCGTTTTTCTGTTGCATTTTTTTTACTTAATGCTAATTTAGAAAAGTTGAATTGCTGTTAAATAGCAGGACAAAATATATTTATGTTTATTTAAGTTTTCAAATTGTAATTACTAAAATAAATATTAAAATGCAAAAAGGGTGCTAATATTTAAAATTTTATATGCGTAAAACATTTAGAAACCTTATTTGGGTTTGATTTAACACAATAATTTACATTAAATGTAGTAAAATTACGAGTTTGGTTACTAGCGAATATTTGTCTTTTCGCTGCTTCGATAATGTCAACGCAATCTATGCATGCGTATTACTAATCATATATATCTCGAAGTGTTAGAAAAATGTCTGACTTGTGTATTTTTTAGCCTTAGACCATTTTTACATTTTTTGTTACGGCAAATTGTAAAATGCATATATAAAACAGTTTTTGCCTATGGACATTTACTTCGCAAAAAGTTGGCAATATATCTTTATTACACTTTTTTTGTATTTATATAGTTGTATGTATTTTGTAAATTACCTGATAGCTATATTAAATAATCTTTGTTTAGTTTGTTGTATCTTTTTGTTTTGTATACAATGACTACTTACAGCCTTTGTACAAATGCAATATTTTTTTATTAAATCGCTCTAAAAGATCACGTTTAATTTTATAGATTTGGAACCTTTTACCCGTTGCCCGTATCCGTTACCCGTACCCCTCTACCTGTTACCCGTGTTTAAGAGTTGAACCCGTACGGGTGCCGCTTTTGATTATACCTGATTAAATTTTATCTTGTGTAATTTTGTAAATATTAAATTTGTTTTTTCCATCATAAAATACTACTCATATGTAATTTTCCATTTTTTTATGGGCCTATTAAGACGGACGCCTAGGGGTTTTTCCCATAAAAGGTTCGTTCTGCAAATTAAGAACTGCAATTTCTGGTGCACACCGGACCTGACCGGACCATAACTCCGATCTGCACCGGGCCGTTTTTGAGTTGTTTATAATTATTTAATCGCCGTATGCAAAAAAATAAATCAGGGAACTCAGAAGTAATTATGTTTGTTAAAATATTTAAACCGCAAATTAGACGCAATTTCTTTTACCTCCTTATATTTCGTATTATAATTTTAAGTTATAATCAGTTTTTATGATTGTACGATACATTTCTATCTACAAGAAGTACGAAAAAAATAATATTACTTATATTTGGTTACAGTGGCTTCAAAAAAACGTATAACGCGTATTTTATAGACATAAATATATTTCATGAAAAATACAAAAAGCAATTTGCCGCGACAAAAAAGATAGATTTGGTATTAATAAATGATTTTGTAAGTTGGCTCTCAAATCTCTTTTTTAAATTTAATTTAAAAAGACTTGCTTCATTTAGTATTTGTTTACGATTATCTTCTAGATATATGACTTATAAAATAAGAAAACCTTAATGACGATGTAAGAGACAAAAAGTCTAGCTATTAAAATAAAGTTCAATGAGAAAATTAATTAAAAAATACTTTACAAAGACTTTATTATTTTATGAGTGCATGTTGTTTTCTAAACTGCACTTGGTCATATTTTTTATGCAACTGTTGCTAATAGATTGCAGTAAAGTTGTTTTATTTTTAAAAAAGCGTGATTACGCACTTTTTATGAAAAAATCCTTTATGTGCTTTGGTATACACAGTGCCTTCATAAAGTGCGACAGGTTGTTTATTCTGACATACATAGACTTGCATATACTTCACACCTATACTCATCTTTTTGTATCTTTGCGTAACGATACATCACTACATCGGTTTTCTTGCAAAATCATGCAAAAATTTTATAATATATAAAAATAATAGCTCGTGTGATTAATATACCTATATAAATAATTATACCTTTACTAAAGGGTACTATTATTGCGATTTCACACAAAAAATGTAAACATCGTTAAAATTAAAAATTTTAATTAAGATTATGGTTTGCAGGCTGCTTATGTTTTAATTTTTGTATAAATGCATTTTTATAGTGAAATATTGCGCTTCAAATACTTAGAACATTGGCAATAAAAACATTATAATATCTCATCTAAGCGAGTTTAACATTTTTTATTATAATAAGACGCATAAAACTGGCAATAAAAATAAAAATTCTGCAATTTTACGGATATATTGCAATTTATAACGAAATTTGCAATATCCGTAATAAAAACAATTTCTATGAATTAAAAAGTAAATTAATTTATAGACGGATTTCAACACAATACTGTTTTTTTGCGTATTCCATCTCTAGGAGTACAACATTTCCCTCCCTCGTGTTTTTTATACACGGTTTATAGACAATGCCCACGTCTTCTTGCCTTCCTTTTATTGTCACTATATTGGATTAAACATATGTTACTACTTATTTTACCTATAACAATAGCTTATCTTCGAAATCTACTTTTAATCTCTTTACTAACATTTTTTCCCTGTCGACTCTAACCTTTTGTCCATTTTTAATTTCTTCCAACCTTTTGTGTTTCACTGCCATGATTCCCTTTTGTTTTATTCTTATATTATTTACAATAAAATCCAATACTCTGTTTCCATATGGGTTTGAAAATGCCTTACTTGTTATGGTGTTCTTTATACTACGGACTTTATTGATGTATATTTCTACTGCTGCATAAATTCTTTCATGTGCTGTCTCCTCTTCTGTTTTATAGAACAGTTCTTTCACTTTATGCACTGATCTTTCTTCTCTACCGTTTGATTAGTGCTTTTTGCAACCCAGCATCTTCATGATGTATTTCCATGCTTTTAAAAATTTCTTAAATTCCATGTTAATAAATTCTGTGCCTTCATCTGTTCGTATCGTTTATAGGAGCTGTAAATTTCGTAACCATTCTTGCAATATTCTATTAACATTTTTAGCCTGTTTTGTTTGTTCTAGTTCAGCACACACATATCTCGAATAATAATCGATAGCGATCCATAAATAAAATCCCTGATTTAAAAACAGGAATAAATACATCCAATTTTTTCCATTACCTTGGTTGTAGGTATCGGGATTGCTTTTTGTCGTTTTTTTTTGCGATTTAGCACCAATTTCACACTTTAAAATTATCTCACTTATTTCTTGTTTCATGTTTGATTACTAATATTCATGTTTCATGTTTTGATCAATACAATCGCCTCCTCTATGTAATAACTTCTCATGTTCTTCTATAATAATTCTTTCTTGTTCTTCCTCTGTTGGCATTTCTTGTTTCCTATGTTCCTTAGATTTCCAGTAATTTTTTTCCGTCTTCGGTTTTGACATGCCTTTTTTATCTTTCTTCGTTATTTGGCCTTCCTTTATTCTTACTGCTATCATAAATGTCGACCATATTTTATCCACGCCATAATCCGTCTGCAGCACCCATGGTTTCTCCTTTTATATATTTCATATCGAAGTCATGCTCTTGTATTAATTCCACCCACCATAAAACTCTTTTATTTGTAAAATCATGTTTTTTTTGTTATCTTTTAGAGCTTCATGATCAGTATCGATTGTAAGTTTTCGTCCCTATAATTCGAATTCAAATCTTTTCACTTATAAGTATACCCAAGCATCTCTATCTCCGTGATTCCATATTTTTGTTCCGCGGGACAATTTCTTACAGGCAAAATCAATATTTCTTTTATTACCTTCTTTGTCTAATTGATAAAGGACAGCTCCAACTCCGATCGCCGATGCATCAGTTCTTAGGTAAAATTTTTCGCTATAATTTGGTATATGTAAACGTACTATTCCTTTTATTTCTTTAATAGTTCTAGAAACTCCTCTTGAATTCTTTTTGACCAGATCCACTCCTTTTTCTTTTTTTACTCGTAAGCTATTTGTAAGGAAATGTTTTCTCGGAAAAATTCATAGTATATGCTCGCAAGTAATTAGCTTTCCCTAGCAATTTTCGGTATATCTGATTGATGCTGGTTTGTTCATAATGGCTAACTCCTTTTTCTGTGTTTCCATTAATTTGATTTTTTCCATGTTTATATATACTCCTAACATCTTAACTTCATTGGCCCCTATTTGTGCGTTATCTATGTTAAGTTGTAAATTATTATCATATATTCTCTTTATTACCTCTTGCAAAATCAAGTCCTGTTGCTCTCTCGTTTCATGTTGTATAACAATATCATCAACATATATTTCAATTCCTTTTCCTATCATATCTTTAAATACTTCTTGTATGACCTTGTCTAATATAAAAAGCTATTAATAAAGCCCATTGGCATACTATTGCGTGTGTACTTAGTTTAGACAGATTTTATAATCGGTCTTTTCCTTATCGGTTCTTTTTATTTCAATTCAAAAAAAGGCTTCGGCAATTTCGATCACTATGAGTCATTCACTCCTGTACGTCGATTTAACAATATCTCGCACACTCATTCCTTTATATTTTTTCTTTTTTACTATACTTTGGAAGCGCACTAGGTTCACGGCCATTTGTAAGGGTCCCGTCTGGTTTCACACAAAATCTTACTGGTATATTCCATTTACTTTTTGATTTTCTATGAATTCCCCTAACGACCATGCGTTTTTTAATTTCTTTTACTTTCACCTCTGCAGCCTGCGCTATCTTACAAGGCTTTATGCTTATCATCTTCCCATCGTAAGTAATAATACTGCATTTTGTAATGCTTTAATTTTAACTTAAGTCATCTTTTTAATATCCTTGTTTTTCGAAATAAACTTTAAATTTTGGAACATCAAAATAATTAAGAGTCTTAGTTTTTTTTTCTTTTACTCGGGTTCTCATTACCAATGATAAAAGAATTTCCTTGTATATTTATTCCAGTTGGAAAATTGGTTCTTTAATGTCCTCCTTGCCCGCAATTATAACAAATTATGGTTCTTCTCCTATTGCCTCTAAATCCTTGTCTGTAGCCTCCAGTATTATTTCAGAACCGTTGCCTGTCAAAATTGTTTCTTTTTCTTCCTCACGCAACACTTGCCCCAACCTACTTATTCTGACATCCCTTATATTCTCCTTGGCCTTTTCATTGTTCTTTCTTCTTTCTTCTCAAGTCCTCCAAATGGACTAGAACTGGAGCCCAATCACTTAGACTTCCTTTTTCGCTTCCTGCTTACTCGCTCCGGTCAGTTTCATACTGGCCAATCTTATGCCTCTGTGCATCGAGTTTCTCTGGTTTAATGCTCTTTGCTGTTAAATGATATGCAATAATGCTGGGTTTTGTTGCTTTCTTTGCAGTTTTTCTTAGTTCTTTTTCCAGTCTTTGCTCATCGCAGGCATGCTTGCCACCTGCTATACCCGCTTGGACATTGTCTGTTTGTTTGGTTCTATATTGTATTTATTGTAGATATTCTCTAGGGAGTACAACATAAAATCAACATTAATAGTTTTTTTTATAAACATTCATTTTAAGTTGTAACTTTTAAAAATGTACTTTAAAGAAAACGAGTTTATTCCTGTTTTTGTTGCAGATTTGTAATTTTTATTTTATTTTACAAGAATTTTTTCCCGTGTTTTTATAAAGTTTGCAATATTTTGTCATGTGATGGTCTATTGTCGTTTTCAATGCTAGATCATTGAAATGAGTAAATATAGAGGGACAAAAAACACAAAATATTATTATTAGCGATGATTTGCAATAGCAAATAATTTCAAACGTTATCAATATTTTTCCCTGCAATTTTTTAAATTATTAATTTTGTATTTCATACAAACTATTTTTTTTTCGGCCTATTATGATTATTATTTCCACCTATAATGTCATAAAACATATGTCCGTATCCACAATTTGTATGTATCGCAATTATTCATTTGGGTTCGACGATTTGCATCCAGTAAGTCTACTTACGCTCTTAAAAAGTAATCCGGTCGAAATCGGACTGTGCATGTTTCTAATGCAAATCAAATAATATAACGTGTGTAATTATTTCAGAAAAGGGGGTTAATTTGCTTTTTTACTGCTGTAAAAAATATAATTTTACTGTAAGATGCAAAATTACGTTTAAAGATAGAACTTTTTTAAATGGTCATAGAAATGGTTGCTTACCCTTGTTTTGTAACTTTATTTTTTTATCTCTTTATCTACTACTTATTTGCTCATAAAAGCTTTATTTCATTATTAGTATATACGTTTGATTTTTGTATAGATTGTAGCTTTTTATGTGATCTAAAATAAAATAAAAGTGTTTAATTTACATTATACTCATGCATCATTTCCATAACAAATAATTTTTATAAGCTTAACTAGGTATTATGTTTGTGGTAGTTCTAACTATTTCATTTATTTTGTAAAATATATCAGTGTCAACTATGAGGGGTAGAAGGGGGGGGAGGTACACCCGATCCTCTTGGAATTATTTTTCGGTTGCTTTTAGTAAGTGGAGGGGGGTCGTGCAAATATTTTCTTTTTTTAAGAATTTGCATAAGGAAATTTTATATGTATTTTTCAGAAAAAAAATCTATGTCGAAAAACAAAAATTAGAGTTTAAAAGGCGTGTTAATGTACCAAAACTGACTATAACTTAGTGTAAATTTTTACGGCACACTACTGCAATGCATAATTTGTATTTTAATAGAAGATTTATATGTCTACTAAATAGTTTCCATGAAATAATGCAACGTAAAATTACAAAAAAACAAAAATAATAAATTTTACCATTTAAAAGCTAGTGATGTAGATTTGTAAATACTTTGAGATTGTGATAAATGCATAAGATGGAAAATTAATACATTTTTTATAAAAAAAACATCAATGATGAAAATACGTATGTAAACAAGAGTAAAATATAGCAAACTGTGGTATTTTGTTATATATGCAATACTCATTACTGTTAGCAACATAAAATGTTTTTTGTAGAGTTGTTAAATGAATGTAAAACTTTTTTAGTATAACCTATAGTTACAAATAACAAAATATACATGGTAAAATACCGACAGAATGATATTATAACACTTTGATTGTAGCAGGTCGATACAACTAGAGCATAAAAAGACGTCGATGTCATAAGATACCCTTTACTTTATACAAGCTTCAGTTTTGTGTGTAAGAAACCTAAAAAAGTGTTCATATACAAAGTCAAAAACGCAAAATAATTAAACTAGTTTTTTAAATAAAATATTACAAAAGTATCTTTTTAATCACATTAATTCAAATTAAGCAAATTTAAATAAGACATCGACTTTTATGTAATAAAAAAAAATATAATAATATAAAACATAAATACATCTACAGTTTGAAATGTAAACATATTTTTATATTTATGTCCTTATGTGTTATATAATACCCAAATTCTCAAAAAAAAACAGGATGGAAGATAAATTAATTTTGTTTTAATATTAAGTTTGATAGATATTGTAGTTTACTAAAAATTTGTTTATGCTATTGAGGCATTTTACTACATGTAAAGAATTTATTTATGATATTTTAAAACCAAATCAAGTTTTTAATAGTTTGCGTATATATGTATAAACTTAATTTTTTATAATGTACTAATTATATTTATAAGCTTTTTTGTTTCTTATTTATAAAGAAATAGTATTATTGCGTTTTTTAGAGATTGATTAGACATTGTCTTTTTTTTTGCACAAAGTCAAGTAAATTGAAAAAATTGCAGTCTATTCATTGATTAGTAAAAGATAAAATATCTGTTTATCTTGCCATTATTTAAAGCTAAATTTTAATCGATTGCGGTTTACTTAAAAAAAAATAACTATAGCCGTGTGTGGTTTTAAAAAAATGTTACATTTTTTAATTACTGTTTCTTATATGCAATAAACGTGTCCGGGTTGTAATTTTACTTTTTACATGTATAATTTTATGTAAGAAACAAATTCATGTGTCTGATTTATAAGTAACATTTTGTAAAAAGTAACTATTAAAGTACTTTTTTATTATACACCCTCTATTTTAGGCGTATTAAAAAAAATAGTCAGACATGATTCTTTAAGTAAGCCTATATTAGAGAATACCAAATAAAATAGAGATGTAATAATTACTTTTTATAACAGTTACTTATAAACTAGACGGGAGAAACTGGTTCTTAGTTAAAAAAGTAACCGTAAAATTTTAACATCAAAAACCAGACACGTTGTTACATATGTATAAAAATCGTTACAAATCGTAACTGCTCCTTATATACCAAATACGCTATTATTATTTTCAGCCGCTTAAAATGTTTTTCAAGTTATTTTGTGATTCTAAATAAATTTTGCGTAAAATAAATATAAAAAAAAGCCTAATAAGAATCTTTAAACAAAATAGAACGCAATTTCTTAATTAAGGTTCGGATTTGCAGACAAAAAATGCCTGCAAAAAACTAATGAAAATAGGAAGAAACTGTACTATGCACTGTGTTGCCGTATGGTAGAACTATATTTGAGTTTTCTTTTTTATCTGTTTTATATTATCTGTTTTTAAATTAGCGACCAAGTATCAGAAGTAAATGAAAAGGAAGGATTTGAATTATGACTTGTTCGTAGTAAATAGACTAAAAATTTGTAGTATTTTGCAGATATTCAGGTCAAAAATGTTTTTATAGAAGTGCTTCGGTAAATCTGCAAAGGATTTTCTTCTATTTGTAGTTTTCTTGACAAAACTTTTATAAAAAAGGAGTTCTTTAAATTGTAAAACGCATGTAAAATTGCCAACCATCAACAAAATATGTTTTTACATATATATTGCTTTTGCTTGTAGATTTTTGTTTCCGTGTATTTTTTTATAAGAATATTATTAGACCTTTATTGCTAGTTTTAAAATTTCGTACTAGTTGTACCAGTACAAAATAAAATTTATTTTGTATAGGTAAACATTTTTTTGTTTGTTAAAAAATTATATTGTCGAATATTTTGTATTTTATAAAAACAAAAACTCAGTAATTTACTATTAACCTGTAAACGAAAAAACATAAAATGAAACACAATAAATATAAGGCATTATGCAATAACGCAATTGATAAAAAAACTGCGCATCTTTTAGACTTTTTGAATATTAGAACTGTGAATCATTTTTTCTTATTTTTTTTATGCAAAAGGGTTGATTCCAGTCAAAAATATACAGTATTGCAACTCGAAAATACAGCCCAAATTTTATTTGCACTTTTTTTCAAAATTTTGTCAAGGTCCTATTGAGATCTACAAAATTACGTAAAAACTTGACAGTAATAACGACTCCGTAAAGTTAACGCGTTTTTACACTTTCTCTACTTCCACCAGTGTCTCTTAAAAGTTTTTTCTACATTTATTATACTTTGTTTTATATTTTACAAAGTATTGTTACTTTTTTAAGCGGTTCATACAATAAAAAAGTAAAACCCTTTTTGTAAAAACGTTTTAAATGTCTCTAGTGGAATATAACGTCTATGCGCATTTTTTTGCGGCCATATTACATCGAGGTAAAGTTCTTGAATAAAATATTTATTACATATTGATATTGTTTTTAGCTTATACTTTTGTTAAAAGGTCATTATTAATTAATTATTTTTTGCAATGCAAAATTATAAGTTTAAATGGTCTTCTTGGTCATCATTGACTTTTTATATCATAATTCGGGTGTAAGTTACGCTTTTACTTTACTTACAATTAACTAAAATAAAAACCTCTTTCATTTCCAACTGATTATCCAGACCGAGACAATTTTCCGTAAATGAGTACCTTTCTAAAATACACCTTTAACATGACTATACAATTTACTAAAAATGGAACCAATAAAAATGTATTACCTTGCTATGAACATGGATGGAATATTGAACCATTTTTTTTGACTGCTAAATAGGGGTTTCGTACAAAAAAAAGAGTAGTAGTTTTATAGAAAAATAATATATAAAAAACCGTTTCCTATATAAAAAACACGTTTAGTGCTTTTTATTGTGTAAAGTTTTAGCCGAATTTACTTTACTCTATTTGAATTTACTTTATTGAGTTTTTATTTTTGTTTATTGGTTTTGTTTTTATATTATATACTTCGGGGTTTTAAGTGTTCTTTAACAACTAAAAAAATAAAAAAAAACTGTTTTAACCTTTTTGTTTTTATATTTTTAATTTGAATACGATGCAAACTTTATGTTTTTTTTATAGTTCAACTCAATATGATACCGTAAGCACAAAACTAGTTTAACCAGAAAATTTTACAGATTAGCTGTATTGTTAGCAGGATTATTGTAACAGTTGTACTGTTTTGTCAAAATTATAAATATTTTTTTAGGTAGCGTATCAGGTGTTTATTAACTTTTTATTTATTTTTTCCAAAACGTTTTATTGCAAAACTTTTTATTATATTTTTAAAATCAAAAAATCACTTTACGCAGAAGTGAAAGCATTTTCAACATCTTTTTGCTCGGGTATAACGCTTTGTCTTCTAACCTATGTACGCAATTATATTTCTATCAAATTGATTTATAGGATTTTGTACAGAAATATTTCGCATTAAATTTTATTACAAATATACTGACAAAAAAAAATAATAATAGTTAATTTACTTAATGATTGTTTTTATTTTCAATCTATAGAATTGACACCAGGAAGTAAAATCCTGGGTGTAAAATCCCATGATTAAATTAAAAAAAAAAACCTGAACAAACAGTCATATAATTAATTTGTATGAATTAATACAGAATTGTCACACAATCTTGATTTGATCGCAAATATATACTTAACACAAAAAATCTAGTTTAATAAATATTTTTGCGCGCCATATCGTGAAATGTACCATTTCTATGACAGACTAACTTAAACCGAGCTTGGCATAAATTACAAAATGTAAAATATTTTCAAGCCAAACAAAGTAGACATAAAAAATACAATTTTTTACAAATCTACAAATTTCGCAAACTTACGTTTTTTAAAAATCGTTGTTTTTCTTTTGCTCAATTAAATTTAATTACTTATTTAATCTTTGTTGTGCCATTTTACTGTCTTTCTTTTTTTCTTTAAAAAATTGTTTTTTTCAGGCCTGTTGTCCGAAAATGTCATATGTCACAAAATGGCGCGCGACAAGTATTAATATGTAATCGCGCTGTTATCGTCTAAATTTTCAAAGATTGTGCTTTTTAGTATGAAATATACCTTTTTAATAATACATACTTCGAAAAGTATTATTGCTACATATTAAATATTTTTTTTCTATAAAGTTTTTTAATTAATATTGTGTTCTTGGTTTTTGTTAGGTTTTACTCCTTTATCTATATTCACAGTAATTTCTTTTTAAACATAAGCTTTTTTTTTGCCTTGTGAAATTTCCTGTTAATTGGCACACTGGATTTTTTGCTCTAAAGAAAATACACAAGAACTCAGAAGTAAATAAAAAACACGCCTTAAATGAACGTACCTAAATTCAAATATTTGTATATTTACAATTTTTTTTTTCGAAAATACTTCATTCGATATTTATAAAGCTCCAGGTAAAAACGCCCATATCTGTAAATATTATGTCAGATCATATATTTTAAAAACAAGTCTTGCAAGTTTTCAATAATAAAATGAGGTTTTTTTTTAATGTGTATATACTTATTTTTTTATACAACTGGAAGTTTAAAGCAAATAATTATTTGTAACTTTGTTCCATATTGCGTTTTAAAATGCCTTAAATTCAAATCCGAGTCCGTAATACACATATAAAATGTAAATACATGCATTAAAAACCAACAATAGGCATAAATGACCATTACCTTGTATAATGAAGTAATATAAATCACACGCGTAGTGCTAAGCAAAAAATCGTGACCGCATTTAATATAAGAGTCAAATAATTATACTATTTATGTACAATAATGCTTTTATTTGTATCAAAGTAAATTTCACATGTATATTTGAAACCCAACGCAATCATGATTTGGTTCCATTTAACATTAATACGCAAAATTTGTTTGCTGATAAAAGCAGTGTAAATAATCAAGTCAAAAAACGTAACTTTTTGTTTTGGCGGTATTATAAACGACACAAAAAAAACAATGAAATTATTTTTTAAAAGTTTTAATGTCGGTTAAAATTTTCTGTAGAATATATAACAGTACTTAAAGGTAAAAAGTAAGTAAAAAAATTATATTTAGTAGATGTATAATGCAACTTTTTTATTTTCAGTTTCGTTTTTCTTGTCGATAAGAACATCTTATCGCAAAAATAAGCAGCTTAAAAACATGGATTATGCGTTAAATATTACGTTTAGTTTTACGCAACGAATCGTATTGTGAGGTGTGTGTGCAAATAAAGAATTTATAATTTAACTTTACATAATAATTTATACAAAAGATTTTTATTAAACTTTTATAGAAAACGGTCATTAAGTGTTAATAGATAACTTTTTATATTTTTTTAGTTGTATACATTGTATTTGCCAATTTTTTGTTTATTTGGGCTGGGTTAATGTATTATTTAAAATTGGAAACTTGTAATTCACTCATCGTCTAGCAATATTTTGTAGAGGAATGTAAAAAATAACTCGACATGTGAATTAATTTGCGATATAACTATCAGCCAGGGTCCGACCCGGCTAATTTTCAACCCGGGTTTTTGGCGTGATCGACCCGGCCCGAGACGGACCGGAACCCGGAGTTTTTACCCGGGTCATTGTTAAAAAAATACGTCTATTAAATTTAGACATTTTATAAAAAAGCAAAAAACAACCATAAATGCAGTTTATATGCATTTACACCCTTAAAATAGTTCAAGGTATGTTTACGAACAAATATTGAGATAAAACTTAGATAGAATTTTATATTTGAAGCCTGTATTTTGGACTCATTTCTGTCTTCATAAAGAATATTTTTATACCCATAAAAAGAAAAAAATGACGGATTTAACAAAAAAGTATGGTTTCAAAAAATATAAATCACGTAGCAAGATATACAGAACATATTCAGTGATAAGCATTTCAATTGATGTAACAGCAAAATATAAATTTTTTTATAATTATCAGCGTACATCGACTATTTCTTTGCTTGATAAATGGGTTTGCCTAATTATCACATCGTTTACAAATAAGAAAAAAAAAACACTAAATAAATAATGGTTAATAAAAGATCTTACAAAAAAAAATATTTTGATGCACTGTTTCAATTTATTGATTTGGTTTATTAATCATTAGGGCCCGGATAAATGCCGGTAGCCGGCAAAAATTAAAAAAACCAGTGTAAGGGAAGGTTTCTAGAAAAAAACTGGCATTTGCCGGCAATTACTTAAAATTTAGTTTAGTAACAAAAAAATGTTATATAGTCATTCAATTTCACTTTTTTTTTTTTTATTTACAACAAAAAATATATTTCACTTATTATAAACTGCATTTAAAATACTTTGAAAACTCCAATTACACTAAATAATATACAAATTAATATCATAATACAAAGAGAAACCTTTTACTAATATTGTCATAAAAATTGTAATTTTTTTATCTTGTATCACAATATGACTATACCAGGGTCTGAAAGTCGAAAACCTAGATTGAAATTAGACATGTACCTGTATAAAACAAAAATAAAAGTGTATAAAACTTTTTTAACTTTTTTTTTTAAAAGCTCTCCCAAAAATCTTTCAGAGAACGAGTTTCGCTACAGTTAATTATACGTTTCTTTTAAAATAACAAATTTTGTGTTGGTTAAAATGCGTCTATATGAAAATTAATTTTTTATTTTTTGTTTTTGTTTTAAGTATTTCATAGCAATTTTGACCAAAATCTTAATTATGCGTAGCACCAACTCATATAAAGTCAATTTTTGTCGAACTTATAGCCATTAAGTACGTTTAAAAGATATTAAAAAGTACCGGCATTTTTACCGGCAATTTACCTTGAAAAGCCGGGTTTTTTTGTAGAAAAGCCGGTTTTTTTGTAAAAAAACCCGGCAAAACTCCGGGCCCTATTAATCATATAGAGTTAAACACGATATTGTATTCTAGTAGAATGTCAATATTACATTTGCCCAGCAAAAACATCAAAACTGAATTTGTAGTCTTGTCTATGGTTTTGGTATTTAAAATCATAACAATCTATATTGTATGAGCAAAGCTTACTTCTTATCAGTTTTCTCTTTTGTGGACATTACTTATCTTGCCTAATCTAGTATGTCTTTACAAATGATATTTCTATAGTATACTACATAAAAATGCAAACGATTGTTTATACTCTGAAAAAAATTTGATTTACAAAATATTGTTTTTATTGTCAAGTTAATAGGATTTGGACTTGCTTAAATACGCAAGGTAACAAAAAATCAAAGACGACTTTAATAATTAGCATTTAAATGGAAAATATATGCATGTGCAGATAGTGTTTGCACGGTAACAAACAGGTTAAAAACTACCGGGTAAAAAAACGGTTCCGCACTTGTAAATTTTTAAAGGTAACCGTTACTTGCAGGTTGCGACTAAGAATGAAAAATACAAATAAAATCAGGCTTTTCTTTGATTTTTTTATTTAATGAAATTTCGTTGAATTTATATTATGAAACATATGTTTTTGTTTTGATTTATCATATTTATTTTATATTTTTTTTGTGTAAGTTATAATCTGAAAAAAAAAGTAAAAATTTGGTTTGTAAAAATTTGGTTTGTAAAAACTGCAATAAACAAAGGAACGCAAGACAATACATGGGTAAGCCTAATCTTTATAAAAAATTCTTTTTGAATTTTTCTTAATTTACATTCTTCCATACTAGCCACTTCTAATATTTGTTTGATTGTTAATTACGCGACATGGGTATTTTATTATTTATTTATTTGTTTTTGTAAGGTTATACAAAATAAATATGTAATTGTACTTAGTTTGCATATCTACACGTTTGTCTTCTTTCATCTCCTTGTTAAAAGACGTGTTACAGATATTAATACAACTATATAAAAAATATATGTAATACAAACATAACAACTGGTTTTTACATGTGTGTTTTTGAATATTAAACGCAAAAAAATCCATAAATTTTAGTATGAAAAAAAGCGAAGTACTTTACCGTAATTACAAGGCAGATCTACAATGCACTGTGGTTGTTCAACTTATAAGCAAAAAAACTAACACACTTTTCTTATTTGTATTTAGCTACCTAAAAATTTTTTTGCTATTTTAATGTATTTACGCCTTTATGTATCCGTAATAGGACTTAATCAACATGAATAGAAGTTTACACGCGCCTAAAGCAACAGAAAAAAAATCCTAACAGGCCTTGTTTTTACCTGCCTTTTTCGTCATGAAAATCACGTAAGTAACCGCTAAGCGGTTACCTTACCGCTCAAAACGATTAGAAACCGGGTCATTTTAAAAAAAACTGGTTACAGCATACACTATGTGCAGATGTGGATCGCCTTATAACGTAAAAATAACATACTTAATTTATAATTTACTATTGCAAGTTTTATTCAGTTATGCCATCTATATTTTACATAGATATTTAATCACCCATATATAGAAGTAATTAGGGTTCAAATAATTTTATCTATAGATGGAACGGCCTTTTAAGGGGAGAGATAGGGTATGTGTCATTTTTTCAACACAAAAATCTCAATATCGATATATTTGAATGTGGGTAAAATCTACCATGGGTATTTTTTTTGTTCTTTAGTTTGTGTTTTTTTTTTGCTATGGATATTTTTATTCTTCTGTAATTGACGCTAACGGTCTGTCGGATCATTGATGAAGAAATTTCTGAAGTGTTAATAATTTATATACAGTTTTTGATATAATATAGTCGGAATTAGAGATCTGCACTGGACCGAAAAACCCCGGACCGGACCGGACCGCGGTCCAGTCCAGTCCGGTCCGGTTTGGTTCCACACAGATTTTTATGAACTAGTGACAGATTTGGCATGCATCTATTTTTCGTATCGTGTTACGGTCCGGTCTTCCGGTCCGGTTCTTGTTGCCGGTCCGGTCCGGTTTCATTTTATTTTACACAAATTTTTCGGTCCAGTCTGATGCAGACCTCTAGTCGGAATATACAATTTCCTATATAAAAAGACAAAAAACTAGCAGAATTAATTTAGTGTTTTGTCAGATGCAGGTACACTTTGAACAGAGCATAATTTAAAAGTTATAAAATTTCACCGAAATAATTTTTGCAGTGGCGCATTCTAATAGAAAAAAAGCCTGTACAAATATACACTTTTGCGTCAACTTATAGCGACTCTATGCAAGCAATAATTATTTGTAAATGCAATTTGATAAAATGTTAAAAAAAAGGTAAACTCTTGATAATATCTTTGCTTTTTTTAACATCTCTACATTCTGATATCACAAAAGTGAAAAAGCACGATAAATATATAGAGATAGGTATTAATAGCATAAAAAAAGCAGTATTTTTAGTTGTTGGGGGATTTTTTGTACCAATTGATCTAAAATGCATTCGCGCGTTGTAGCGTGTAGTATAATATTTTTAATTTTTCTACGTTTAATTAATATGTTCACAAATAATTTCATTCATATTTTTGCGATGCTTTATATTTTAACAGGCTCTTTTCTATATATTTCCTTGTTTATTTCTAATTAATTATAATTATATTAAAGATTAAATTCAACATGTTCGGATTTTACAAAAAATCACCACAAAATAAAATGTTTTACACGAAACTAAACTTAAAACATTCACACTAAAATGTAATTCATTGTACATCTGTTTTTTATACATCTCAAGGCAAAGGTGTCATGGTTATCAAAAACAGAGCATGCTCTAATAAACCTTTATACACATGATTACTAAAAACTTGAATAGCAAAAATTTTATATACAAATAATACTGTGAATCGATAAGTTATTTTTGCGATCATATTTTAAAGAAAAGTGAATTGATAAAAGGAAATACATATAAGAACAAAAAGTCAATTGCCATTTTTAGTCTTAAAAAAGGCGTTACTAAAGATTTTTTTTACGATTAATCTGTTCATATATAAAACAAATTTTTTTGTAATAGTTAAAAGCGCATTTGTTGTGCAAAAAAAAAAAAAAAACTATGTTTATTATTGGTATAAAACAAAAAGATATATATCAACAACTTTCTGTGTGCTTTAAATGGTAACACGGTGTTTATTACTAAAAAACATATAATATTAGAATAATATATAAAATTTACTATATTACTTACTTACGCACAAACAAACAAACAAAGTGTTTTAAAAAAATATTTTAATTTAATTACATGTAAGGCAGGTTACAAAACAATTTAATTATATAACAGCGAAGAGCTGCGTCGACCAAAATATTTTTTTTTTATATTGATCGTTAGTAGGTTGTAATAATTGCCCCAAAAACAAGCATAAAAATGATTCAAGAGAATTGTATGAATTATGCGTTTGTAAGCCAGATAAATATGATAAACGACGGGGTACCTATGTACATATGTATTTTTACTGTATAGTCGTCTTCATAATATAGATTTAACATTCCAAACAATTATTAATTTTAGTAACTATTAGTCGTTACAAAAAGAGATAACAAAACGTGTGGATTAAAAAATGCCGACTCGACGCAAATAAACCCACTTCGACCCTGGACCCGGAACCCGGATAATAGGGAACAGGTCCGAGTCACACCCTTGACTATCAGCTTCTAACTTTTCAGCTAAGGGTTCACCGACCCTCAACAAATTTGTCAACTAGATGACTTGTAAATTTGTTAATATTAAGGGTTTAAAAGGGAAGTCTGCGATTTAAAAGTACTTTTTTTTTGTATTATTAATAGGGCGGGGAATTCATTGACTAGGCATATTTATGCATATTTGTGCATATTTTGGATACATTTTTGTACATTTTATGCCCAAGAACTGACACAGGATACCATAAAGAAAAGATCATACATATTCAAAATTACTATAAAAAATTCTTTTCTATTATTTTAGACAGAAAAGAGTTTATATACGCCTGGTTTAATTAGGCTTTTCTCATATCGAGGTGATCTGTTTTTTTTTTGTGACACGGGGCATATTTGTGCATATTTTGCGTCTTTATAAAACAAAAGTTGCATTTTATTCACGTAATTTCCCGGTCTAATTATTATATAAGAATAATTTGCATAAAAAAACAGAATATTTTTATTTATCAAAAAGTAAAAAAAATAAAAAAATCGTATGTATCATTTATGTATCAAAATAACAGTCAATATTTTTTTAAAAAGGTGTTTGGCATAATAAATCTGAAAATCACGTCATTTATCCTGTAAAAAAAGCGCAAAAAGAAAGTAAGTTCAACTATAAAAAAGACTTATTTTTAAAAATAATATTAGAAAATAATACAATTACTAAATACATCAATTATATAAAATAAAGTCTGTAGAAACGAGATTTTATGAGATAGTTATGCTCATTGTTTACCGCAGCCGATTTTTTACTACATAAAAAAACCAATGATTATTTGGATACTTAAACAAGTAAAATAACATGAAATTGTGTCTCTTAATTTAACATTAACAGGTTGTAAGCGCCCTTTGTAATAATAATTAAACCAAAAGTAAGAAAAAAATACAAATTCGCACAAAAAAAGTCCGTGATAAACGGACCACGTTTAATGTCTAAAATCCTGTACTTAAACTTACGAACTAGGTTTTTTTACTAAAAAATGAAGTTTAGAATTTATTTTACTTGCTGGTAAGGTAGTATTTACAGTAAAGTGGATGTAGTTTTGTTTTTCTTCATTATAGTACATTTTTATCACTTAGTTAGCAAAAAAAGCTTTATTATTCTACAAAATTATTAAAGACATAAATAAAATTACAGCCGAAAATGCAAAAGGCTGGGATGGAAAAGAATTTAAATTATGTGTATATATATAAAAAAAAAATGCAAAATTGTACGATGAAACAGCAAAAAAAAATAAATGACACAACAATAAAAATCTTTTTCTGCGCTATTAAGCGTACTAAACTGTTATCATATTATATTGGCAATAAATATGTTTATAAAATTATTTTTATAATTTTTAAACATTTTTTTTAGTCTAGTAATTTTTTTTAACTAATCATGTGGAAAATATTTGCTTAAATAACAATACTTTTTATGTTTAAATGCAGTTTTCTCGTCGTAAAAAATGCTTGCGTAAATGTTACTATATATGTTAGTGCAAATTGAATAAATACGACATACTTTTTTTAATAAGTGTGCCACTAAAATCAACGAATTACGTAAGGGCTTTAACCCAAGTTTGAAAAATAAAAAGCCACGTTCATAAAACAAAATAAACTCGTAAATAAGAAAAAAAGTAATAGTTTAACTAGATATAGGGGTGTTTTGTAGATAGAGTTTGTCAAATAGAAAGCAGTTTGTACTGTTCCATTCACAGTTTGACAACTCACGTAATATTTTATATGTTATAAGATTTTTTCTTCATTTATTTTCTTACAAGATACTAAGCTTATAGTAACGTGTTAGACCTTTCATTCTTAAACATTACTATAAATAGATTACAAAATAGTAGCTCGGTTTTAAAAAATCTATGTTATAATAATAAGAAATATTTTTTTATGTCAAAAAAATTGTTTGTAAATCTTACGCAGCACGCATATGCAGTTATTTAAAAAGGCTACACCTAGTAAAAAAATGTAAATTTAAATGTAGTTTACAAATTTATTTTATACGATAAAATTTAAAAGACTTATTTCACATCAACTTTTACTTTGTTGTATTTTATCTTAATATCTTAAATAAAAATTTGGCAAAGCGGTAGTATAGCCACTGTCTAGGGTTATCGATTTCGAGATCTTAAGAGTAGCAGATTTCTTTTTGTAAAAAACCAAGTCCCGAGAATCTCGAGATTCGATACTCTAAGAACAGGAGCAAATTTACATTTAAAGCTCCCAGCGGGACACTTTTTTTTTTCGGGGCTATCTTTTTTATATGGTATAATTTTTTAAGTAGTAGACAGTATCGCAATCAAGATTTTTATTTTTGTTTATGCTACCATCTGTATGTATAGTTTGAGCGTAATTAAAACGGCAGTAAAACAATTTCATGTTTTTTTGCGTATATTCATTATTCTTTTTAAATGTTTAAAACATAAAATTGCTAAAAAAAACATATATAATCCATAGAATGGTAGGTATTACACACTAAAAATATAGTTGATAACAATTTTGGCTGCAAGAAATCGTAAAGATTACTTACAACCTGGTAAATTATGTACATTTTTAATTAATTTTCGTTTTTATAAACATAATTCCAACACGATTCATTTGCTGTTTTTTCTATACTAAAAAAACCTATAATTAAATTAAATAAAAAGTGATGTAACGACACGTCTACTTATAATTCTCAAAACTTACCCCACAGTAAAAGGTTTAAATAAAAACGAGTAACTAAATTTCTAATATAAAAATACAAAATAAATGCATTAAATTTTTAGTTTTATAGTTACAAAGTGTACTAAAAAATAACAATTTGCAACAAGGTATGAACAACTTGCGACCAAAACATTTTTATCATATTTTTTAAAGATTATTTACAGAGATAAAGCATTTTTAAAAGCACAATTTTAACTGTCATAAAAAAAAATATGTCTTTTTATTTACGCAAAACACAGTTTAATAGACATAAAAACGTATGGTTTATCTTTTTTTGTTTCTTTTAATGTAAAGAGGTAAACATAGAATATTCAATTATAGTGTGCATTCGTGTACGAATACACAGTAACCAAGTCGCTTCTACTTAATCTAAACATCAAAACATACCTTATATTTTTACAGTAGTGTTAAACCAAACAAAATCTTATACATGCAGTTTTTTTTGAAAACATGGATACATTTATTTTTTTTATATTTTATTTTTGTTCGTCGTAATTGTGGATGATTTTTAATATGTGTATAAAAAATATTAGTCAAGAGAAGTATCGCAGTTTTTTTTTATTTCTATATTTTACATTGATTATAATTAAATATAAAATTTATAACTATACAAGTTTAAAAAAAAACGGTTCATTGAAAAAATTTGCATATTGAGTAAAAAAATTTTGCAACATTTAATTTTATAAATATATAAAAAAACTTTATAAATTTAGATGCTGTTTATTAAAACCCTTTTTCTGTAAGAAAATTACAATTTAGTGTACTTGCATAAACTAGTTCTTTTTTTTTCCAAAAATAAGTTTTGGGGGCCCCTAAGCCGGGGGCCCTGGTGCCCGTGCCCCAGGGAACCCCTCTAAATCCGTTCCTGTCTGAGAAGCGAGATCTCGAGATTTGAGAGGTGAATCTTTATAGTAGATTTCTTTTTGCAGAAATGTACATTTTGTTGTAAAATTATATAAAATTTTAAATAAAATTTTTATTCCAAAAAAAATAGCTTAATGCTATATATATATTCTACATTTTTCGTCTTATTCTTATAATTTGTATTCTTGCAAAAAAAAATTACAGATACTGCGAGTGAATTGGATGCTTAAAACAAGAAACAAGTAAATTAATGGAACGAATATTTTAGCAATACAATAAATGACTAGCCATCAATTACAAAAATACCAATACTTAGGGTTTTTACCCCTTTAAATAAGTTGCATTTAATCACAAAATCAAATATACCTAAAGACGGCGAATAAAAAACTGTATTCTGTTTATTGCTAGCTTTAATATGTTAAATTAAGGGTTATTACCTACATGGATGCAAATAAAATAAGATTTTTGTTAGATATTAAAGAAAAAACGCTAGCTGTTTATAATACAATCCATTTTAAATTTTTTAGTTTTTACAAATATTTTGCTTTTATACTGTACATATAGAATAATTGATCTTCCTCGTATCGTTTCAGGCATGAGATTAGAACAATATATCACATAAATTCAATAATACAGAAGAAAAGCGTCTTGAATTTATTTAACAAAAACTATGCTTATCAATGGACAAAAACGTATTTTTTATACGCAAATGTCATTAGGGGTATTGCCTTTTTCAAAATTATGAAAAATGTTGGGTTGAAAAAACAAGATCACATGTAGTTTCTTTGCTCCCATATGCTGTTAGATGATTTATTTTTTTTTACAGTAAAAACCTATATTTTTAGAAAAATAATTCTCATATTCAACTAGTTTAAGCAAAAAAAACACATAATTAACATTGTTTTTTAATTGTAAGTAAAAATCTATTTTTTGGGTGTTTTTTGCCTATTACCTACACATAGATTGTGTATAATTATATTTACAAAAAAAAATCTGAGAATCTCGAGAAATCTCGTTTTTATTTCGACTGTTTTGTTTGCTTCGAGTCTCGAGAAGTGAAAAATCGGGAATCGAGATCTATACCCCTACCCCCGGCTCTTTTTCAAAGTGGGGTTTTATTAATTCTAATTTAAGTGGGACTGTGACTGTACTTAAATTATAGAAAGAACATAATAAACATCCGATAATTCATATAATAATGCGAAATAAGGCATTAATTTCATCTGGTTAAAAAGCTTTAGGATAATCCAGCTATGTTGAGACAAACAAATTTTATTTTAATATGGGGTTAGTAAATAGATTTCTTTATACGAAATATAGTATTTATATATATATTAAGATGTTTACATTCAATCAATTTTTATGCGAAATATGTGGCTATAAATACCAATTCAATGCTTTTTTTATCTCTAATCAGATGGTAGTTAACAACTTCTTCAACAAAAAATATTTTATTTGTTTAATATTTACAAGAAACGTATTTTTGCCTTTATATATACTATAAATTAAAAAACTAAAAAGCTAATGACAGATTAATAAAGAAAATGCAGCTTTAAAATATGACAGCAAGCCGCAAATAAAAACATGTAAAAGATGCAAAGTAAAACTAACTTTATAATGTCAAATTTTTGCAAACTGTAATAAAAAAAACTCTCAAAGAAAAAATTAATCTGATACACGATTTTAAGATTTATAATTGTTTGTTTTTGCTACATTCTAAGGCGCAAATGCCACCTTCAAAAGATAAACCCTAAAATGTTGCATATAAATTCTTTGCAAGCATCAAATCTACAAAATTATTTTTAAGTATATAAAGAAATTGTAATATTTAAATCGTGGAAAATACATTTGACAACACAATTTTAGAAAATCGCTATAAGATGCGTTAAGTATGTATTTTTTGCAAAAGTTATACATAAAGACCCTTTTTTGTAATTCTTGTAAGCTTTATTAACAATAATGTATTTAAAAAGACTTATGGTGAATTAATTTTAGGCATTTTTTTTTCTGAAATTTATAAGGTTTTAATTTTTTATGTCGGGGTTTACATTCTGCGACTAGATGATTGGACACTACATAAAAATGTATATTTATATTATGAAAGAAAGTAATTATTATATCCCCCGGAAAGTACAGTTAAAAAGGGTTTTTGTGCAAACGTCCCGTAAGAATATGCCTTTTAATATGTGGCGCGAGAAAACTTTGGTGTGGTATACTGTATTCTCTGATTTTATTATAATAACCGCAGTACTTTTGCAATAATATGGCTTTAAACTATATTATATAACAGTGACGTACACAGGAATTTTTGTACCTGGAGATAGTTAGTGTTTTCAAATAAAATTGAACA
>JAQFYM010001640.1:0-30865 GCA_034694785.1 Agrenia bidenticulata | reverse complement strand
TCACGATTTGATGTATTTTATACGATTTTACAAGTAGGAAAAGTCCCTTAGAATAATTTTTTACGTGAGGGCTTGTGAAAGTGCTGTCCTGTCTCGTGTAGGTAAGACAAAGCAAGCATCATCTTGTTTTGAGTCCATAATTTGTAAATGGGGAAGCCATGCATTTTCATTTACTAAATTAAACTCCTCTTTGTTAGCCGTTGTACTTCTTCTGTATCTGCACACTGGATCCTGGATGCTATACAGGCTCAACAGTAGTAATATCAATAATACAGAGTCATTGCACATAAAATCAAGGTATGCTCTAGATGATTACCATGATTGAGAGTGAACCCGCCCAATAGGCTTTTAAGAATCGGGATTTCATTCGATTAATGAAGCCCCTCTAGCTTCCTATGGCCAATGATGTCGATTTCTATTCATGGAGCGCTTTAGACATGGGCTCTGGAGCTATTCACTAACCTTTTGAGAGGTATACGTCCACATTCACTCACTCATACACAAAAGCCACCAATTAGGACTAACATTTGGAGTACGTGTAAGACAATTGGAAATATCGCCTTCCCTTTTTAATTGATTGCACCTCGTTTTCCATCAGAGCTGGCCTTTTTATCAGCTTTCTACTCTTTCATTAAGTTGAGAGACTAACAACTACATACTTAGCTTGAGATTCCTCCGAGTGCCCCTCTGGAGTGTCTCATTTCTGATGAGCTCAGCATTTATTTCACAGGAATGGAGTTCCGACTAATTAGCAAGGATATTCATCTCCATACAAAGATTTCAGACAATTTCACGACTCGAGGACTTGATTTCCACGTTCACTTTACCATAAGTTGTGCAGGAGTTTGTTTTTTCTTCATTTACACAGCTTTCAGTTTCCACACTTTTTATGTTCCATTCTTCGCTCGCTAGATTTAAATGGGGAGTTGATGTTCCTAGGACTTCTTTAAAGTTTGGAGCAGTTGATATAGGGCCCGTGTTCCAAATACAGAATCTCTACCTTGCTGCTCCTTGTAGTAGACAGGTGTAATTAAACCCTGTGAATGAGCTAATTTCTAGTGTCAATGTGGACATTAAATGTACAGTCGGAATTGGAGTCAGGGGATGGAAATTGTGCATTCATTGTACATTTCCTTCTGGCTTTCAGCTGTGTGCTGTAGTTTCAACTTAATTTAAACCAGGTGAGTTCAGCGTTGGTTTGAACGTCATGAAATCTGGGTCCCTTTGGTACTTGGACGGGTTGGATTAGTATGCAGCAACGTCTTTGATATATAAGCTGAAGCTAGAATTAATTTTGGTTCTAGGTGACAGTAAGAACCAGATTAGAAGAGAATGGCTAAGTAGAGCTGGGTAATGTTTAGTAAAGACGTTTGGGTGCTTGAGGAATCACTGGAGATCAGTTGTGGCTTAGGAAAAGACAGGGATTGGGAATGACAGTTTCTGAAATTACAATTTCATTCAGAAGGAGGGAAGTCAACCAGCTGAAAAATATTCATTCATCACTTCCGTCGTCGTGCAAATCTTTGAATCCCAATATCCCTCTGCTTTACTTGACGCATTTGAGTCAACGGTATTCTGTACCATTATTGGGCCTAGAAATGCCGCACCATGATTGATTTTGGTGATAGGGGGGACACGAAGAATCTCACCAGGTTATTGACTTAACGCTTCCAGTGCACAGCATGACATACTTAATGTACTTTCCTCTTTGTTTTTGAATTATTTCTTAATGATGCTAAATGAGTCAGACACGGAGACATGTCTAACCTCGCTGAACATGATACCATCCATTTGTAGAGTTTAAGGGAATTGTTGTACCCTGGGGGATCAGCTAAAGCTAACGAGTATAACTTTCCTGCTTCCAGTTTTTTTTATAGTTTTGCCAGGAGTGGATAACATATGTGACCTTAAACTTAAACAACCCAAGTGAGGAGGTTGTGTAGCATAACTTTTAAACCTTTCTTAACATCTCATCGTACTCTTTAGCTTTATCAAATTATAAATCCGGATCGAAAGCAAATATCATTTCTCCTGTTTCGGTATAATCCAGACGTTAAGCGAAAAATCAACAGCCACAAATACTGTAGTTAGTTAGCACAAGGCCATTAATAGCCTACGCACACAAGCAATAAAAAAAGTTCAGTTTTCCCACTATGCACTAGCCCCAAAAGGTGTAGAAAGGATTTATAAAGCCCAGGAGGGCAAAAGAGTCCTTGCATGTCTCAAAGATAGCGAAACTCTTACCCGACTTCCATAAAAATGTGGACTCACTGGGAAAGTCAAATTGAAAGAGTACAAGTAGAATTCAAGCACTAGGACAGAGCAGTACATACTACACTGTATGCATCTTTGTATGCCCTTTAAAATTACTGTGTGCAGTGGGTGAAAATCAAGGGTAATAAGCAGAGAAAGTCTCAAGTACTGGTTGGTAGCGAAAGTATAAAAAAAATATTCCAAAGTTATAAAAAAATAGAAAGTATACAGAGATCCTTGCCCCACGTTAGACATTCCAAAGTAATAGGACGTTTTGGGAGTATTGGTGTTGACTTTGGTAATTGTGAACGTGGTTTGGGTCCGATGTGATATTATTACTTACTGCATTACACTCAAAGGCTGATGATGCCACACTGATCCAAACACAGACTACCATACAGTATGCCACAAAGCTGGAAGCAAATAGTTTCCTCTACTAGTTCCTCTCTCTCTTACTCTCATCCTGCTTATCTCTGGCTTCATAAAAGGTTTATATATCATCATAACTGGAGATAATGGCTGGAACAGAATTGGAAAAGCCAGAAGTCTCTTTCCGTCTTTACTACGTAGGATTCGGAGCCAACAGCTCTGAGCCATCCGCCTGCATCTAAATCCACATCCTCACTAATACTGTGAAACGCGCCTATCCACATTCCAGAGAATCCTTCCAGGGAAATTCAGGGCCGGAGGAACTACTCACCAAAAGATTGATCCATTCCAGGGGAAAGTTAGCTGAGCTATTAAGTGGATTCGACATCGGATCTCTACGAAGCTAGCTTGTCATGGGTGGCTCCGTTCAATTAGTTAGGCTCTACCCCCTATGCACCATTTATGAGATATGGGATCGGAAGTGTTTCACCAGATTGTTTTAGTATTCTGAGAGAGTGTTAAAATTTTCCACGTAGAGACAATCCCATCCACTTTTATGTGGTTGACTTGGGGCGACCTAGCTTCCTAGCCCACAGTCGGTCACAAATGGGTTATAACATACTTTAGTGGTGCGTCTTAAGGGGTGGAGTGATACCGGAAGTAACGACTTTGGTCAGTTATACGGTTCATCTTATAGATTTTTTCCAGAATTTTAGCACCAAGGGGACTTGATACGCAAAAGACTGGACTGACATGAGAAAATATACGCCTATGATATGAATACCGAGTCCTTGTTATCTTTTGGAAGATCTTTGAAATAATAATATTCAGGCTGATATTATGACCTTCCTCACACATTTGACTATCATGTACTTCCATGCTCTAGGACTTGGTGTTATGGCGTGTGGGTAATGAGGAAGATTTGGATGGAAATGGTAATGGAATCATATTCCTCCTACCTCTTCCGCCTACCCTTACAATATAATAATGGCCATCTGATTACCCGTCCGGACACTTTGAACAAGAGCAGGATTTGATCTGATGTACACCCTTTATTGTCAGTCCCATTAGGACAAGAATTGAGTTCAGGGGATAGGCCCCAGCAAGTAACTTCATTTATGGGAACGACGCCCTTGAATTTTGAGTTCAAAGCTAGGTTTAAAAACATAAACTTTATGTGTCTCCTGGGAATGGAATGGTTGCTAAAGTACACTGGTCATTTTACATTGGACAGGTATCATAGGCCCTCTACGGATATGTAGTATGTACATAGATGAATGCAACGGATTTATAAGCAGTCACCAGCAATTCATTTTGAACCCCTTTTGTTAAAGCTGTAGAAATCTTGTTTTGTCAGTTAGCTATGAGACTACGGTTTGAAAAAGAAAAATGGAGCTGGAAATCTAGTGTCACCAATTAATTAATCAAGTGCAATTATTATTCATCGAAACGCCCACTAGTCACAGAAGGTTGTTATGCAAGAGAGATTTAAAATAAATGTAGAAAAATGGGAATAAATCAGTCACTCTCAAGTTTAGACTTTTCAATCTAGCTCAACTCTACATTTTAGAATGAAATCATCACAGTCAGCAAAATCCTCTCTTTTCTTCATTAATTGTTATTGAAGTGGTTGATCAAATCCAAGGCTATTGTAAATCAAGTTTCGAAAGTAGTTCAAGTCTCCATCCCAATGCCATCAGTTTTGCTACAAATGAGGAAACAGTTAGAGTCTTTGCTTGGGCTCTGTTTAAAAAACTCGATCTGATTTTTTTGTATTCTGGTTTCCCAAGTATTATAAAGCCCTCGTTCATTGATTTAAAATAAAAAGATCTTGGCTATTTGTTAAGGTTTGGTGGTTTGGGGTATCAAATATGAATGTATTCAAAAAGTGAAATCCCTCTCTACAGAATTAACTTTGTAGTATAAGATGAAGTATGTGTTAAGCCGGATAGCAAACAAAAGATGGTTAGAGTTTTCAGGAACAAAGCAAACAAGTTTGTAAAAACTGTATAAACTTCGCTAGAAAAGTAAACACCTTTCACCATCTCCTCGATCAACACTTGTAAGTGATAACGATAATCATTTCACTAATATATTGCAATTAGCCTACTAAATTTATAACAACTTGAAAAAATACAATAAGTGTCTTGATGAATCCAATTCGCACCCAGGTTTGAAAAAACTTTTGTCATGTAAAAAAATCTCACTCCCACCCAAGCCTTATTTGAAACATGGCTAACCTTCCAAAACCCTAAACCAATTGACAATGGAGGATAGAGAGGCGAGAGGAAATCGGTTCAAGTAGCAAATCATGTCGGGAAAAAGGTTTTGAATTGAATCTCTTCCAATCCCAATATCCCAACCATCACAATCCCTTCAAATACTTGCCTTCTTCTTTGGAATGACGAGGGACCGATATTTTCCCTCATCCAAGTTCATGTACTCACATGTACTTACACAGCATCTTACGCCTATCTAACGTCTAAACATGTCGAAGTCTAAAAGATCATTTATTTCTGAGATTGAAGTCTTGAGACTCAAGAGTCTTAAGTGAATTTTAATTCAAATGAATCAATAGACAAAAGTTTCGTTCATAATTAATACGATCAATGTTTTATCATTGCTGAGTTCAAAATCAAAAGTGCAGAGGAATTTAAATTTTATGATGACCTTACTACTCGAATGGATTTAAAATCAAATCCAACTAACCAATCGTTTTAAAACTTCTTATAAATAACAATACAACAATTAATTACAGATATTCCAAGAATGCAACGCCAAACAAACTTGTTCTAATGCATAAACAATCCATCTAAAACATATTCAGCCATTTAAATTCGTTCAAATCGCTAAGTAATATAAACCACCATTAATTTCCATTGAAATTAATCAGAATGCCCACAAAGTTAATGATGAAATCGGATTAAATTATTTCTTTAATTAGCATAATCTAAAGATGGGTCACAACTATTTCCTTTGATGGAACCGAATCAAAATAATCAGCCATTTATCAACCCCATTTTGGCATTCAAGGTCCAATTACCATTTATTGACTAACAGCATTTGGCCCAAAAATCCTATCCTCTCAGAGTTTCCACGTCAGAAACGGTTTCTGAGGTTGAACGAGACGGATCACCCCCAGCGACTACGATACACATGAGTGTGTGTGCATATAGATCTAGTGGAGAGAGCGGAGAGTCGGGTATCAAAATGAAAACCGCAGAGAAAGCACTCTTACACACAATCAGTCAATACAAAATGAAGTTATTCAGATGGGACGAGCGGAATTTAGATTTCCCCCTTCAAATTCCCTCTTCATGTTCTCTACCTTTGCCAATCAAGTATACACCTCAGCCATCCCTATCTCTCCGTAGTCTCTTATCATCCGCAACTGTATCCATTACTGCATAGACCCAAAGAACCACACCCAAGAGCACACACGACCAGAATCTGTGCAAAGCATTGATTACTTCCGAACAGATCCTCTTGAGAATCCCTTCAAAAAAATCACATCCCCTTTCAAGACCTCTACAAAAGATACTCGTATTAAAGCTACTAAGGAGGTCCCATACATGCATAGCATAAACTGGAGTACAGTATTATAGATTGTAGCTAGGAGTAGACCGCGTGTTCTACATAATCTATTGGACTATGAATAATATATGCTACAGGATTTTTTTAAGAGTAGCGGATATCGTATGTATATGTCATGGGAATATAACTTTAGTATCCTAACGGACCGGAAAGACGGAGAGTTATTTGCATGACAATGCAACTAGGTGTAGTTTTCACTAATTAGCCTTTAAATTTAAATTTATGATCATCGACATCACCCGCTAAATTACAAGTCCCTTGAAAGATTATAAATGAGACATAAATGTTCAGGGTTGAAAAATACTTTTAGATCTAGTTTTACTTCATGGCTTCATGGCTTACCTCCGTCCTTTTGATAGGATTAATCATATCCACCCATGTGCCTACATAGATTATAATAGCTTGCTCAGAAGAGGCTGGGTAGTCGGTACCAAGAATCTTTGAGACCAGAAACGTGTGCCTTGAGATATGATTGAAGTTGCTCTGTCACTCCCTCAGCTTTCTCCGTCCTTTTATGGGAAATTCTTAAAGGTAAAGATCCTTGCTTCTTGCATGTCTTGCTACACTTTTTTGTAAGTAAGTATGGAGGAGTTAGTAATATCTCGGTTTTATAATTTGGATTTTTGAGGTAAAAGAAGAAAGAGATTAATTTTAATCGAGAGATTCCGGGGAGAAGGGACTCCAGTGGAGAGAAATGAGCTTTTTGCTTTCTCCGTAAAATTTTTAAAACTGAGACGGTGGATATTGATGTCCGAAAATATGGATAGATATTATAAGGAGAGGATAGTGAGTCTTTCTATTTCCAATATGTACGAGAGAAATACCCTTGCGAGTTGTTGGACTTGCCTGAGATGTGAGCTGTAGAGAAATTTTTGACAGATAGCTACTCCTCAAGGATACTTAAGAGACGTAGTTTATTTTGTAAGTGCGGATAGAGAGAGAGAGACAAAGCAGGTTGGGAATGATATATGTGTGTGTACACAGGTATGTATATTTATCTATAATATATATTATTATTATATCTACGGACCTCTCTACGTCTCTTCCTCTCTCTCTCTTGGGTCATGAGAACGTTGCTCAAAAATAGGGAGAAATCGATTTTTTTTTGGAATGTTAAATCGACAGTGACATCCTGTTCCTCATCTACTTGAAGCAAGACATTCTTTTTTCAGCCAATAAAATAATACATTTTCCCTTCATGTAGATCCAGACTGCTCCAGCAATGTTTTATTACTCCGAGCCTGGAGGGACCCACATGATACACTCTATGTGTTGAAGCACACAGACCCATAAGGCTTTCTATCTCCACCACTTGTTCCTCTCTTGAAATTCCACCACTGCTTTTCTAGTCCGTTCATTCCTCTCTCAAGGGCTTTTTGAGGAATCTTTTGTTCATCACAGATTCCTGGACAAGCCCGCACGGTAATGAGAAAAATCTCACGGAACACGTAGGCATCATCCATTCCGCTCTCTAAGGTATTTCAAGCATCCGTTAACTTAATACTATAATATGAGTTGCTGATGGTCCGGAATCGATCGGGAGAAATTGTTGTACAAGTGGTTTTTTGCCAGTAAGATGCCATTTTGAAAACGCTGTCTTTCTTGAGAAAGTTGGAGAGGACTGTAACAGTTGAGTGTGTGTATGCGTGAGTGAGTAAAACAGATTGCGACACTATCTGACGACGGCTTGATCTCAATGTAAGATCATTTCTGATAAAATACGAACAAGGTATTACTCTTCACTCTCGACCATCGAGGTTGGAGGTGGCCCAAGGATTTCCGTTTCGTCGAACTCAATGTGATCTCTTCCTATGTCATAATCATCCTTGGTCCCATTTAAGTGTCCAAAATCTACCACCGCCTTTTCCCCATTTCCTGTCATCCCTATCCTTGGGTATGCTAGGGAAAGGATGGGATTTCAAGTCCTCGGCCGAACGTTTTGTTGGTATAAATAAATCCCCTCGTCACCGCGGCTAGACTTGGCACAAATGAAGGCAGAGGAGAGAGCATCATCAGTTGCTCAATTTTACATGAAATCGGAGCGTTATTTTCAATATCTGAAAATCCTATTATAAGAGTAATTTTTTTATACAAATACCATCAATGTCGTAAGTACCAACAATGGACCATAAAGTAAGGAAAAACATACAAAAGCTTTTGAATCTGGGAGACTGTCGGACAAAAAAAAACTTCCGCGCTGGATAAAGTAAAATAAAAATCGTGAATAGAATAAGGAAACCATTTATGGTGAAGTCTATTCAAAAAATTCCAAGGCTTCTCCTTCCAAGCCGTTTAATCTCGATTCAATTATCGACTTTAAATTCCTTTAGTATACACACATTTGTCCTTGGGACGCTCATACTAGAGTAATGGCGTTGATCCTATTGGACGTTCACACCTTTATAATTCACCCGTTTTTCATGCACGGATGTACACTGTGACTCGATCATGGGGAGATCAAGTCAAAAGCTTCCTTGTCTTGAAGCTCTGGAATAGTTTTCTACAATTTGGTAGGTTGGTCATTAACACCTCTACGGCGGCTTTATCATCAAGTACTGAATACAGCTGATGCGTTAAAAGCCTCGGATTGCATTTCAATTTCTATACTTGGAATAAAGGGTTTGGAGGAATTACAATAAATTACATGAAACTTGATGAACGCGTGTACGACCCACAAGAAACCATGTGAATAACCAAGGAAATCTTGTAGACATAAATGGCTACTAATTAACCCACCACCACTTTCTCCGGAAGTTGTCTGAGATCCCGAGAGCCCCCACCGTTTCTTTCATTTAAGAAAACATGTTCGCATGGTCGCCCCAATTCAACCTCATATTTCCTAACTCTAAATAATTTATGCAACAATTTTACTCACCCTGTAATTTTCTCAAAATATCCCTCCTAAAGATACAGAACGTGAGATTACAGATGAAATATGCCCCTGTACATTTAAAATTAGCAAGGTAATATCCTAAAAATGAAAGTTACCAAGTAGTGAAATTAGCCTGCAATTATGTTGGGTGAAATTCTTGTTTTGGACTCCAGGAGACTTTTCTTTGATAAAAGAAAGGTAGGTTCGATGAGTAAAGTTCGATTAATACTTTCTCTTTTCTCGTTACTTGGGTATTGGGTTATCTTACTCATGTTATAAAAAAATGGAAATAACACGAGTTCCATGGAAAGTATAAACCGAACTTAAATGTTGGAGATGCCAAATTCTCTAAAATTAGAAGTGGAAAACTATTCCCCCCCAAATAAAAATATACAATTGAGAAGTTGATATCCATGGGATTCTAAATGTGTTCTTTATTTGTGTGACGTTACAGGACGAGCTGCTTCAAGAAGCTCTGCGGCGCATTGAGGACCACAACACATTGGGTAATTTCGCCAAGGCAGCAGCAAGTGCAAGGTGAGTTGATTACAAGTCAGGACCAACTAATACAATTTAAACCTAAGCTTCTCCCCCTTACCTCAATAAAACAAATCTCATAAAGAGGAGTTTCCTCCTCTTCTTTCTTATCAAAGTTAACTACGCAGAGTGTGGGGAAAAGTGAGTGGAATTTTATTGAAATGCAAAATTCGTAATTTGAAAGAATTTAAAACTTTAAAAAGATTACGCCCCGTTAAGACGCCCAAGTTCGGTTGATCTAAATAGGAGGACTGTGTAGAGGAATTGGCTATTGACGAACCACGAGATGCCAGCGTGCCGTTAAAGTAGCTGAAAATAAAAATCTTGTTCCCAAACTTTTCCCCCATCCTCTTTGAAACTTCCAAAATAAAAAACAAAGAGATGGAAAGGAGGAGGAGGATATAATATTAAATGTACACAAGACAACATTCAATTGAAACTTTTAAAAGTTACAAGGCTGGAAAATATCACTTATTCACTTTCTGTGTCAAGGAAACGATATGAAGTCCTCTCTTCTCAAAGGAGATGAAAAACTTGTCCTGAGATTTCCATGGTGGACTTATATTGAGGGAAAAGGATGTGTGTGAACTTTTCCCTTACGAGTTCAACGGTTTTATTCAATTTTTAAAACTCTTACCTCATCGTTGCTCCAAAGTTTTGGGCCAAGATTTCCACTGGGGCTCCCTCTTCTTCCACCTCTTCTCTACTCCAATTCATTCCACGGCAATAAATACCAGAGTACCCAGGGCAGGGGTAGCACTTTTTATAAATTACATCCCTACGCTTTTTCAAAATTTAAAAAACTCCAGCATTAGCATCGAGAGTTCTGTATTCGAGACGGAACATTAGGCAAAAGCAGGTTGGGCACAAGTAAATAAACCGTTCAGAATGCACCCTACGAGTAGCGCAGATAAGGCTTGTCAGCTGGTCACTTCAATTTTTCCAATTTTTTTTCAATTTTGAATTTGCGACTTGAGTTACGAATATTCAAAATTGAATTTTCCAGCTTGTATTTAAGTCAACTAGAATAATTTTTAAATAATTGTGCCCATCTTCGAACTTGGCTTCTGCTTAAAGATCCTAAATGAATATCTGAAAAGAAAGTTCGAAAAAATGGACTTGTTCGAAAGTAACCGTCTAAACGGACGGAGGGAAGGACACACGAACATCCACATAATGTACCTGGAGCTGGGCTACTTAATAAGCACACCGCATCTAATGGAGGAAATTACAGCACCTTGGAGGGACGGATTTTGAATTTGCAATCTCAGGGCTTCGTCAATCCTAAAGTCGGATCAACTTTTATCCCCTCACAATTTTAAAATGTTCAAATCATGTAACGTGGTAGGTTGGGTCATCGAGCTTTTCTCCACCGACTTTTCCCAAGAACTTTGAGCAAGTTTTCGAACCCTGCAACTATGATGAAAGTTTGGAGAGGATGGTTTAATTTAGCTAATATCATTTCTTAACGAGGGCTACGTAACTGATTTTTTCCAGCATGTCTTTAAAAAGTTTTTAAGCTCTAGTCGTGTGGAATTCTGGTGAAAACTTGAATTTCATTGGAGAGTTTTCCCAAGGATTCTTTTTCTCGTACTTTCTCAATTATTATTAGTTTCATTTCATTTAATTAAAGTACTTAATAATCAGAGTTCTATTTTAGAGAAAGTTGGTACAATAAAAAACACACCAAAACATCTTCACGGTCCATACAAATCAAACTCACTAACTTCTATACTATACATGACTACATCAGTATTTCATTCCAAAGCCATTCCCCACGCAGTATATATACTCGTACCCCGAATTTAAAACAGTAAAACGGGAAAGTCTAGTATCCAAATCTTCTCTCCTAAACCACAAACTCATTTCCAAAAGATATCAACCGAGGTGATCAAATATGTAACAAAGATACAGTTATCCCATGCCCATGCCGTAAACTGGAAGCCCCGACCTAATTCTACAGCTCATAAATTCCCTTATACTCATAAACCATTGGGGAAAGTGTGTATGTGTGTAAAAGTGTACATGCTGTACATGTATATTTTTTTTATATAATATTTGTACACGAAAAAAGCACCTTCTTCAAAGTGTCAGAGGGAGAAGGTGTTAGGCTTGAAATATATTTCACAGCCTCTTGTTAAGGAGACTCCTGGGAAGAGACCAGTCTGTCTTATCTTACTTCCCTCTCCGGAACTAAGACTTAAGGGGACCATCCACAAAGTTCACTCTCCACTTAGCTCACTAATTGCTACCCCAGCAAGTACCTTGCCACCGTTCATATAAAAATCCTGTTTTTTTTACCTTATTATCAGGGAGATACAGGATTGCTACATGAATATAAAGAACTAGAGAACCTTTCTCTATCATATTCCCCAGTGGGCTGTTAGTGAGGGGGTTAAATGCAAATGTATTAATATATTTCTGTGTCCTCAAGTCATGAATGGGTGGCCCGGTATGAAGAATCGGGAGTCAAAGGTCGATATGTCTTGTGCGAAGATAAAATACCAAGTTTTCACCGTCTCATAGTTGACAGGTACTTCGGGAAGCAATTTGTTCCGGTAGTTTTTGGATTTTTTTTATCAATCGACGCACTCGAGATGTACAAAGGGCCATTCATCACACTCTCGTATCAGTCGTATCTCTAAGGGAGGAGGATAGTAATAATATGAAGGTCTATCTACCTATGCTCTCGTCCTTCTAGATCTTGTTAGAATAGTTCCCTGGTCCGTGAGAAGGCCGTCGTATCAATCTGTCCAGCCCAGAAATGCTTTGGTTTGTATTATTTGATGATAAAAGTAAAAGTCACTTTACTTTTGCTTGCATTGCATCATCGTCATCTCGACCGAAAGAGAGAGAGAGGAGAGGTGGAACATGCCTAAAGTCCCTGTCCAAAGTAGGACATTGTTTGTAGTAGTACGAGTTGGAATTCTGGGCGAGGTTCGTGTTGGGTGTGACTGGTTGACAGTCTCCGCGTCCGCGATAAGAACTAGGCGCCAGGTATACTCAAGTAAGCTTGGATGTATTTTATTACCAAAAAGCAGAGAAAGATTGTGAAATTGGGAAATAGGGACAGAAATCAAAGAGATCTCTTGGCCAACACTCAACACTTGAGACTTTGGAGACTGAAAAGCAGCCCAGGGCTTGGTTTTTAGATGATAAAGATTCGATCTTAGCTTGGGTGTCCCTTACTCTTGGATTTTGGGCATAAAAGGCCACCATCGCTCCTACAACCTATTCCTCTCCCAATACTTTCCAATCCTTCACTTGTTCAGAAAGGATCCTGCTGAGATTTCAAAATCATTCAAAGGAATTCTCACACCCTCGTTCATATTATATTGATAATGGGATGACGAGGTTATAACTTATATCTTCCTTTTATATTATACACATCAAATCAAATGATACGAAAGTTTGTATCAGTGGTATTGCTGTGATATATGCAAGTTTATTTACAGGATGATCCCTCAAAAACTAAATCATTTCCGGAAACTTTCCCCTCAAGTTTACCAGATTTTAATATTCCTGAGTGTTAAGTTGGATTTAAAAAGTTTTTTAAAGTCTTGTGTCAGGCACTGCTACCTAAGCTAAAACTAAAAATTTAACATTACAAAATATCAAACCATCCACTTTGCTACGCAGATCCCTTAAGGATAAGACTATGTCTTCAGCACCAAATTTTATGAATAGATATAGAGCCGACTTTCAGAAAATCATTCTCCATCCACAGTGTACACACCTTCTCTCCAAAACTAAATGTCCACCCCCTAAAAACACAAACATTCAAGACTTAAACTTTTCAAAGCTTCTAAACAAATCCGTCTCGTGAATAAATTAATTTCCAAAATTAGTAATTCATTAGACATACGACATTCTGTTAGACTATACCAACGACCCGGGAGGGACAGGATTCGGAAACCAAATAGAAATACAGCCTCTCTCCCTTCCAGATCCAATATCCGCATAAATATTATCACTCTGCTTCCCATCTTCCGAAAACTTTCCCCTTCCTCTAGTAGACTTGTCTCATCTCTTTTTCGTAGTTCTTGAAAGGTGATCTGGACGCACAAGTCCTCCTTTCCCTATGGACTCCAAAGCATAAAAAGGGAAATGATCCTTAATGTACTGTAACACACAAGTAAATATGCCACAGTAGAGGACGGGCGGGGTAAAAGTAATCAGAGCCAAGTCCCATAATTTGCTGCTCAGTTATTGAAACACCCACTGCTGAATACAATTGACCACAACTGGTTTTGAATGAATGTGTTTCTTTCTTGTTTTCTCCTAGGTCGAGACTAAAGGAGTTAAGAACCGAGTCGGTGGACCACGACGGGTGCAGGGAGGAGGAAGCGGGACGAGCTAATAGCAGTTGCAATGAAACTGATGAGAAGTCACGCTGTTTGTTCACCTCAAATTTCTTCGATCAAATTGCTGCAGTTCTTCGGAACGAGTTCAAAGGTTTAATGGGATTCTCTCAACTATTCTCTCCGATTGAGTTGAACCGCACTGGGTTTTGTTTTGATTCTCTCATTATTTTATTCCATCCTAAATCCCCCTACTTTATACTGTATTATCTTTTGTACTTACTTGCAACTCATCAGCTTTTTACTCCCTTCTAAGAGCTAGTCGGCCCATTCCCATGCATTTCGTTCAAGTCCGCTGGGGTTCATTTCAATTGCATAGATAGCTTCATGGGGCCCATGGAGTCCTTCAAAATAAGTCCATTCTTGCAAGGCCATTATCTAGTGGTGGTGTGGTGGTGGTGAAAATTCGTCCGGAGAAAGCATGGGCTTCGTCTATCAAACCTAGAAGAGTGAATAAACTCATTTTCGCCACGTTTATTTAATGGATTGAAGTAGGTTGGGCAGGCGAGGGGGGTTCGAATACCAAACTTGTAAACATAAAGCAATCTCAACTATTATATTCAAATCCTTAATTTTACCTGGACAGAGATAAAATATGAAACACGTTTTTCTGCCATGCCTCACACAGATCGACGATTCCGTATTCTTGTGCTAACCTTCCCACTCGATTTTTTTCCCCTTGATCCGATCTTGACTTAATTCGGAGAATCCAAGTATCTGCCTAGTAATTGAAATTTGATAGACCCCCCTCCGTTCGTAAACACATATAGAATGTATACCTATATAAATATAGGCTAAAATTAATCCAAAATGGAACATTCGGAACATATAGATTCCCACCCTCGCTCGTAATCTTTTCAAAGGACACTCTCTCGCAGCGCCTTTCCTAACACTAGGAAGAATTTAGCAGAGCATGAGATGTGAATCTTGCTTTCGTACAAAAGGGAATAATATAAAGAGACTTATATTTACATTCATCATCCGACTACAAACAGAGAATTCTAAAATCCCAACTTCAAACAAGTTATGAATACTCTTAACCATTTGCACCAGTTCAAGTCCCATAACTCATTTAGCGGTACAGGTTAAATCTCCTTCTTGGGGCCCTTTTTCAACACCCCCTTCACCCGCAGACTTTTCCTTGGCCCTTGGTCGAAACCAATTCACCTCGCCCCTTCAGTACAATTTCATTTTCCAAGGCTAAAATAACTTTGGACCCTTGAGTGTCATCTCCAATCCATCTGCTTCCTTTCGAATCCCTCGTCCTTTTGAAGTTTCCAGATATAAAGGGGGGACTGTAGCCTGATCATGATGTATGAGAAGAGATTTAATGAATGGGTCGTCGTGCCCTTGAGTATCTCCAAGTAGAGAATAGTACATTCTCGGGATTTCCCAACCTTCTATTCTCAGTATTATGATATTGATATTGATCCCGTGTAGCATTTTTTCATATGTTCGTAGTACACAGTACGACTTGCTGTGCCGAACTAGTCCTCCAGTAGGAGCTGCCAGGATAGAACAATCGAGACGAATGGTATTGGGAAAAACTCATGAAACACAGTAATAAATTTCAGTTAAGAGCAGACGATGAGTAAAGTGGTGGGACACCTTGTATGAAATTATCGTCACATGAAAAATCTTTTAAAGGTTTACCCTCAGTGACTTGACTCTGGTGAAAAAAGTTGCTTTAATCTTTTCCCTCTTTTGTTCTCCATCAACACTCAAGGGCTGGGGATGCATTAATTACATACTTGCTCCTCCAGTTGCCAGTTATGGACTATAGCTACACACCTTTCAGCCCATCTTATACCAAGCCCACGTATAATGTTGGACGAGAGCTCTCTCCATCTCTCTCCATCCGACATCCTTCAGAGAGAATCCAAGAGAACATGTCAAGACTATTAAGGGGGTTGTAGGATTTGAAAAGGTCAATGAATCGAGACCTCTCAGTTGAAAGTAATTGATGAATGACCCCTTCTATTCAAGTAGAGAGATAAGTTTATTCATTCATTCACTCCTTGAACCCCGACGAGGTTTGCTCTCAGCTAGTGAGCTCAAACCCGTCGGGGTATTTGAACATTTTCGGACCATTTCAAAACTCCCATCGTCTTCCTATGAAAATACGGTTGATGGTAAATAAGAAATCTTTCTCTCTGGTCTTTTTGGAGAAAAGACCCTTGTCCCTTAGCCTCTAAGACTACTTGGGGATATGCAGTGTAGAGGCCTGACTTTGAAAGCTATATGCATTTGTAATGAAGATGTTTGAAAGTTGTGGGTTCTCAGCATGGTGACATTTATTACGATCCTTGTGTGTGCTTTCCCTTTTGGGATGTAGTGGGGAAATGTCATAGAAATATTCCACAATCGAGATTCTGGAGATGGAATGTTTACTTATGCTAACTTACAGTCATCCAGGAGTGCTAAGCTCCCAACACCATCACCAACTCGGGCTATAATATTATAAGCTACAATAGTCCACAAGTATTGAGAGTAAGATTGATGTCAGTTGGAGTTCACCCAGGCTTTTCTTCTGCCTCATTTCTATAAAGTGCATATAGAGTAGCATAAGTCTAGGTTGAATGCTCCAATGTTATCCTATTATTATAGTCGAGATATGTATAAAATAGAAAGGGAAAGTCGGCTAGACTAGACAAGTCACAGGGTTTGCATAAAATGTGTACTTTTCGATTAAATATCCCCCGTTTTTCAGTTTATTTAGATAAGGGATTTAAAGATTATCTTTCAGGAGCACATACGACCCCACGGCATAAGTCATAGGATCCTTAAAGATAGTTACCAGTTTATTTCTACGTATCGAGACTGCACACCAAGTGCCCCTATTTGTTGATGGATGATGGTGAGGTAGGGAGCTCTGCCAAAAACCCTCTGAAATTAATATGTCAACATGGTGAGTGGAAACTGAGACATTCCTATCGAAAGAAGAAAGCCTTGATAGTTCTGCCACACTAAATTCCCTATCCGATCTTTCGACCGATTGGTTTCCCTGATCCAAACGTCGACTGTCGACGACTCAGTATTTAAATCTGCCATGTGTCTTCAAAGGCCTTCGAGACTGTACAGTTATTAGTGAAACAAATCCATCTTAATATGCTCGCTTTTGTGAATCAAGTCGAATGCTAGGGCCCGAGATTGGCTCTGTAAGTCTATAATCCTTTCCCCGTCTCCAATGATGAAAATCAGTGGCATGTTTTCTCCATGAAGAATTACTCAGAAAATCGAATACACCTAAGGCCTATAAAATAATTTCCATGTGGGCAGGGGGGGCTTATGAGATTCTTCTCGTGATCTTAACAAAGGGCTATATGTCGTCTCAGGACTCCAGATCGAATGCGATATTCATGGCTCATCTTAGATTTCAAGTTGCAACTATTCAAAAAGTAGGAGGGGCATTTTTTTAATGATAATAGCATGATAAAAGCCTCTCCATTTTCCAGAGTCTGAGAAAAATCAGGATGTGATTAGATCGTTCATTTACGTTCCACTTCATCTATCCCAAATCCCGTCAGCCTAATTCGGCGTTTTTCAATTCTTGAGACCGCATCCGTCTCACTCACCCCGGATTTTTTTTACCCGTATTCCATTTCATAGAGTTGTAGAAGCTAAGAAGAGTTGTGAGGCTCGTCTTTAAGACCCGCTTTTCTTTGGTTTTGGATTTATTATTTTGTTGTTCTTGTTCTTGTTCTTGTTATGGGGGTAAATACTTGAGTTCTTTTAGCTCAGACTGCCAGTAATTTATATCGCGTGTACAATGTTCAAGTCATGTCGGCCCAGCGGATCTCTCTCTCTCGTTCTGCTTTATTTCTAGAGCCAAGAAAGCGGTCCGAGTTTACGAGTTTCGAAGGCTGTTGTCTTTGATAAATAGATGGATGGATATTTTGTTTGTGAGATGTGTTCCTTCCAATTTCCAATGTGCTTTTATTTAGCACAAAAGGTTTCTTCTGGACTTGTTCCTATTAGTCTCTAGTCCAAGTCTGGGAGATTGTGAAAGCTTTTTTTTGCTCATTTCATCAGTACTCTCTCTATGGTCTAGTTTGGATATGGACTTTGCACAGACATTATGCTGCCGATCTTGACCATGCTTCAATGTAGTTGCGGTTTCCTCTGCTTTTCCTCCTGAGGAAGATGTAGTGGTGAGTGGTGTGTGTGTATGTGTGTGTGTAAGTAAGAATATATATGTTTGTAATTAAACATGGTAGCTTGAAAGTCGAGAAGAATTAGAGTGATATTGGATTTCTCTCTTATGTCATAAGCAAGTAGGGGGGGAAGTGCAAGAAAGTCAGATCGGATTATGGCTAGTAGGATAGATTTCGGATCTTATTTTTTCTCAGCTTTCTATTTCCCCCTGTTGATTAATGAAATGACGGACTCAATGCACTCTATAATCTTCCTAGGCACTGGAAATAAGCTCCGAGCTAGTCCTGGTAGTATATGTGGTTTCAGTATCTCAAATTATACATTTGTGTTTCTAAGAAAAGTTTCACCTCAAATCAATAACAGTTGATTAAAAAGTAAACCCAGACGAGTATGTTTACAGTAACAAGGGCGAGTAGAGTACACAAATATTTTCTTGGCCCTTAAAAACCAACAAATACTCCCTGATCATAGGCCAGTCAAACTTGGAGGTTTCTACTACGAAACCAAGAGTGAATATATTTCTCGATTCCTAAAAAAAGAAAGGTTATAAATTAAATACAGTATACCTCGTCCAGTAAAAAAAAACACGCAAACTTTCGAATTCTTAAAAATCATTCGAATCTTTCATGAAAGAGAGAAAGACCTCCAGCCTTGATTAAATAAAATCACAAACTGAGCCTTGAACCAGGATTCAATTTGAATATGACGCTAACCTCGTTTAAAATAGATAGATTTGGAAATGGAACTGACAGCTTATATCACACTCAAAGGTTAAATTTTTCTACCCAAAAACGTTCCAAGAAATTCCCCAAGTCCCCCTCCGGTACAGATTGTCCAGTCGGGAATACTGGAAGACAAACTTGTCCGGCAATTGTCCTGCTCTTATTCCGTTATATTCCATATCCACGAGTCTGAATGCCATCATCATTATCATCATCATAATCATGATAACCTAGGCCTTCCAACCCTCCGTTCCACGTGTCTACAGGCACATCGTAAAGGGCAATTCTTATTCCTGACGGGATTGCGGAAAGATTGAAATAATCTAAGGAGAATGAGATGAGATAGGAAATGCCAAGGATAGATAAAGGGAGAGAGACAGCCGGAAATTTGATTTGTCCCCGTTTTGAGAATTTTGAACTGTGGACGGACACTCACAAACTCACCACCAAACCCAGCCAAGTCAAATCTAACCGATTTCATATGATAATAGTATTACGAAGATCCCATCATCTCTCTCTCTCTCTGGAAATCTATGATGGATATCCATGCCCTCTTTCACCATCAACTTGCTAAATTCGGTTAAAAAATTATGGAAATATCCAAAGGTACATAAATGGAAGGGGATTTGAAGGAAGGTCTTGCCTCGATTTCAATTTATTCCTCAAGTTCATTCACTAAAGGCTTACCTCACAAAATTAAGATAAACAGATGAGAATTTATGAGCAAATTTAAGTCAACAGGCAGATTACCCCGTCTGCCTTATCGCACACCAAGAATCTCATGTGTAGGAGAGGCTACACCCACTACATCATATAAGTGTGGTCTTTAGGAGAGTCATGCAATTCTTCTCTAAAATTAGAATTAAGGTTCCTTGCGTGTTTAGTATTTCGTAGGGGCTGGTAATCCCAGAAAGAGCTCCTGTCTGCTCAATATCCATATCATTTATAAGTACCACCCATAGTTTCATATAGATATAGGGGGCACTTCTATATTCACTTCTTAAGGCGTAATACTTCTGAGGAAGAGGTTGTTCCTTACTGGAAATAAAATATGCATGAGGAATCGGATATTGATTCCCTCCCTGGAGAGTCACATCCGTCTACAGGGTGTTCCAAAGGTAAATAGCAGGTTAATTAGAGTTTTGAAAGCCATCCTCTATTCTGAGTTCGTTGCTCGTTTTACATAAGAGCCGTCGTTGTATCATTAGGGTGGAAAAAGGTGATGGCCATAGAAACAACCAACACCTTCGGGCTTTATAACGTTTGACACATTTCATGCTGAACTACCAAGAAATGATTAAACAAAGGGAAATCTTATTTTTACTACAATCCCCACTGCACCCTGTACATTTGTATATCCAGATAGAGGAGGTAGTCCTCAGTTAAGAGTTTACATTAGCCCCTACTTAGTGCTTATAGAAATGGTCCGAAAGCTGTAAATGTTAAAATATTTATCGACTCTTCCTGTCGGATAAAATTATGTTTCTTATTCAAGGAGATTTTTAAAGGATGAGTAAAGAGCTATCACAATAAGTGTATCCGTTTCTCTAAGGCCAGGGTAGTCACAAGTTGATATGTTTCATCCACCACACCTACTACGATCTACTGAATACATCTAAGATATGTGGAAAGTGGCCGCACAGCCTTTGTTATGGATTCGAGATATTATAATGTCAGCTCAAGCTTTCTCCACAAGTTCGTATTGATCCTCGTGGATATGGCAGAGCCAGGAGTATGGACTCGAAATCTGTCTAGGCCATGATGATGATGATTATGATGATGGTGATTGGTGATGATAGGATCATGTAGACCTTGAGGCTAAGATTTTTAATAGAGTGCAGCTGTATGAAGAAAGTATGGTAAAATAGTCCATGTTTTGTACGAGTAACAAATAACCGGTTGTATGGGTAATGGGTTTTTACGAGTTGAGAAGATTTTGATAGTTTGCTATGCCATGGCTGGGCTGAAATATAAAGTAAACTATAAGTTGAGGTAAGGCGGAAATAAGTTTTTACAAGTTTGGTATATAAAGAGAAAGCTTGTGAAACGTAGTGGATAGGACCACCACCACCACAAGGGCTACGTCCAAATGCTTTTCATGTCTAATAGTTAGTGTGGGTGTATTTATGTAGGAGTAACTATAATAATAAGTGCATACCGTTATGCTTGATGCTATTCTCTAGCTCCCTGAGCCCTATGTTTACAAAGTCATACAACTGTACAAGTTTGAAGGGGCACGGGCTAATTTTGAGTAAGCTTCAGAGATGTAGAAATAGTTTTAGATGGTAAAAAGATGTTTGCATTCTCCTGATTTATTGGCAGAGTGGGCCGTATAATCTACAAAATTGTACTTCTTTGGTTTATGGTTTGCCACAGATGGGATATCAGGCGTGGATTTAGACAAATTTACAAGAGCCCTGGGAGAGTCCTATTTCTCCAGTTGTGTCTCTCGATTCAAACGTGCCTATCGGTCTTTGGGACCAGATTTCGGGAAATTTCTCATCAATTTGGATGGAGTTCTTGAAGCTCTCAAGCATTCTAATCAAGGGTGAGTCTAACCACACTCATTTACATTCGCAAATTTACTTGAGGGAGATTCCTCAATCGACCAAAAGGGACTTGAGAGCCATGGATGAAAATGGCAATAGATCACTTTTGCTAATGCTGGAGACCTCCAGGCTACACGTGTAAAGTTAGTTTAGGACGGGTGGTGATGGGTAATTTGCTGTTGTTCAGTTTCTCATTAGTTCTTTGAGACAATAAGGTGGAAATGAATGAAAAATGGAGGAGTTATTATTCTTGTTCTTGACAGGATGGCGGGGATGGGGGACATAGAGGAGACAATCGTGGCAACAAAAGTCCCCTCAACATGGGAACAGGACTCACCTCCCGAGCGCTACACTTTGGTCTACAAGACAACTTCAAAGGAGAAGCTGACCGGTCCATTTTTTCAAAGCATTCTCTCCGCCATCTGTAAAAATCTCTATACATCATCTACTAGTGAGTCAAGTGCCATTGAAATCGTCTGTAAGTCCTCAACCACTGTCACAGGGACCAAAAAGATTCCCAACTCCTCTCAAAAGACGTCCGACTCCTCCCCAGCCAATGATATGCCGTACTCAACTCATGAATCGGTCCAGTTCCTCTTCGTCTATGACATCAAGCTGGAAAGCTTGGCTCCAGGGTTTGAATCTCAGAGTTTGCCCGTGGATGCTCAAGACGCGTCCAGGAAACTGTCACGAGGCCCGAAGGACTTGGGTCTCTCGGTGACACTTTTCAGTCGAGCTTTCCCCTGGCATTTTGTCCTCGACCGGGATCTCAGAATTGTTCAACTAGGCTCGAGTTTACTCAAACTCTTTGCCCCCAAGCTCCTCCAAGGTGGAAGGAATCAACACGCAGACAGTTACAAAGTGACAGAGTTCTTCGAATTCGTTAGACCTGATTTGGGATCTGAAATCTCCTTTGAAACCATTTTCCAACGCTTGAACACTCCCTTTCTCTTCCGGCTGGTCAACCTCCCCACTAACAACCGAACTTACCAGCTTGCTGAGGTAAGACCACTAAATTCTAACCGCCATATCCAGCCAAAAAAATCCAACCCGGCCAACCGAAAACCAAAACATTCAACTCTAATCCTTTATTCCTTAAACAAAGACCTGTTTACTTTCTCTTTCGACAAACGCAAGGGGTTTCTATCTCTTAAGAATGTCCCTCTTCAAAAACATACGTTTTACACTAAAGAGAGACTAACATGAATCAGGACGTACTCCAGACATTAGAAAAAAGTGAAGATTACTAAGGGGCATCCCTAAGGCTAAAACAGATTTCTTTATATTAAGGCATTAAGGATAAACTAGGTGTCTTTACCTTAACACCAAGTCTTCAGCCTGTGTACATCAACAATAGGATTTGAAGACCCTGAGGGAAGATCCCTAAACCTCAAATCGCCAAAAACTGGCCATTAATTTTCCATTCTCTTTGGTAATTTTCTATGAAAAACTATATTTTCCTCCTAAAAAATCCGCCCTGCCCTTTTTCGTGTTAAAAAATACGAAGAAAAGATTCAGTCTCAGCTCAAAACTAGTGAAGGTAAAGATGGTGCAAGTCAGTGTAATAAATGGAGCAGATTAGAGGCAAAATGAGTGTCATTATTCAAAGTCAAGTCAATCGTCGTTTTTTAATGATGATGATAATGTCAATGGACTAACAGGGCTTGAGGGAAGGAAGACTCACTGCCAATTCAAACATTTCCAACTCCTACGTACCAGTCACCATGATGGGCCCCAATAATCCCAAGCACTAAGTGAAGTACGAACTAAGGAACATATAGTTCAGAGTTTTTTTTGTCCCAACAAGGGCTTCGATCTTCTCACCATCTCCGCCTTTCTCCACTACTAGCATTTTACAATATGAGAGAAGAAAAAACCAGGAAGGGATTCCAGTGCCACGGAATTTCGGGTTTGGTGACAGGACGTGCCTTTCCGCTGAGAAATTCTAGATTTTTTTCTACACATTCTCGGGGAGAAAACCCCGCTGATCTGGGATTAGATATTCTCCCAATTCAGAGTCACATCGAATCCAAATTCCATTCACTCACTCTTTGTGCAATAACCATCATTTTTTGTTCGATCAACATTAGATACATATTCTCAAACACACATGCTGAACCCATCACGTTAAAGCCATATGTGAACATTGGCTTACAAGTAGCAATATAGGAAACTAAACGGCCCTCTTCCAACCGGATGTTGGTTTATTCCCTCTGAAAATCCGAGAGGTCAATCCTACAGGAGATTATAGTCACTTACGTATTCTTCTTCTTTGTCATTTAACCCCAAGATGTGATACTTTTAACAAAGCCTTTAGGCTCAGGTCAGGTCACGTTAGAGACGAGCTATCTCCATAAATTAGTATTTTCCCAGTCTTTCGCAGGAGCAGAAAAACTGTAAAGCTGAGGAAAAATCTACACAAAAATAGATAGACATTATCCAGAAAGGAGGATGACGGTTGGACATTTGGGGAAATGAAAAGTTGACAAAAGTGAGCTTTAAGAGACAGAACGGAAGGATGAAGGGGGTGGGAGCTGAGAACTGTCAAGACGGGAAAACCATGGGATTGACTCCAAAACATTCACCTCCTGATTGTGAGGTGTCACCATGACCTGTCAAAAAAGACTCGTGTGATCTCCTCTAGTTTACAGAAGAATGTACGCAACCACACCTACAAGACACCCGACCAACTTGATAAAAATCCGAGACGAGGCTAGATAGAGAGAGAGGGAAATGAGAATCTCTGCTGTACTTACGTATTAGTTCAATTGTGATCCCTATGGGGGGATAACATGTCAGTAAGTGGGGGTCCATAATACTTACTATATACACAGTAGAAAAGACTTGTAAGGAGAAGGAGGGGAAAGTAGTGGCGACAGGTCTCATTTCATAACAGAACCAATCTGGATCTATTTTCCGCTTCCCGACTTTTTATGAGCCGCCTTTCCCCTCCTAAAGTATCTATAGTATGAGGACAAGGCTCCGGAACCGTCCCCTTCATGATCCTCATCCTCATCATCCTCATATCATCGTTGGATCACACATGACAAAAATATGTACCGGTAGGGACGGTGGTGGTTGGATATAAACCGATCAAGGGGAGTCTCAAGTACTCAAGTTAATAGAGAATCAAATGGTATTGGCCCTTTTGGGATCTTTGATAAGAAGCTGTGTCGTCAGTTGTCTCCTCTCCGAAATCTCCTGTCCCTTTCCGTCTCATCTCATCCCATTCTCTTCAGCAATATTATATACATATATATTATAGAAAGAGGATAAGTTGACTACTATCTTCATACCCATGCTCACCCCCACGCGAAAGTAAACGATCCATCGAATACCGATATATATTTTTTTTTTCATAGGTTCATAGTGTAGGATATGTGAGAAATTTTTATTGTTTCTTTCCGCTTGTGGAGAGAGAGGGGAAAGGGAAAGAGTTTGAAGAGTTAGGAAGAATAAGAACATGATGAGATAACAATGATGAGGAAAGTCGGGAATTCCGATGGAAATGAAAGTCACAATAAACCCTTCAAAACTCATCCACGAAACCAATAGCAAATCGTAAAATGTAATACTTTTGACTTTCTGTCTTCCCTTTCCATTGAAAGGACATGACACACATGGTACAGTGTACATCCATGGACACCCAGCCTGGAACCCCCACCATATATGACCGATAATAAATACATACCACAAAAATATCTCTCTACTTGAAAGTGTATTCTCGTATAACGTATAAATGTACAAAATACTATAGCCCAACACTAAGTAAGCTACGCATCTTATCTCTTAACTTGATACTATCAAATTATGCTTTATCCACAGTCCTGAGATATCCGATATCTATGTCTTGAGTCTTGAGAGAAAGTCGATGGATTCCTGGCTTGGTTTTGGCTTTCCGTTGACCAAATATATTTTTTTCATCCTCCCAACATACTCCTTCAGTTTTTTGTCTCCCGTTGCTCCTGATCTGATCTGCGATAAATTCCTTAGTGATTCCATTACCATTTCCTTCTTTTATTTTCTACAGGGAATGGAATTAAAAGGACAGATGATTGATTGCTTGGAGTCCCACTGTTTGCTATTCATGGGATCACCTCTTATTGATGGGCTGGAGGGATTGACGACCCGCGGTTTGTACATCTCCGACATCCCTATTCATGATGCCACTCGGGATGTCATCTTAGTTGGTGAACAGTCACGAGCTCAGGTTGGTCGCGAGAGCTTTAAATTATACAGGAGAGTTTTTTTTAACCAAAATAGCCCACAATCCTCAACTCCCGAACGATGAGGAACTTATCTTTATCTTCTTCAGCAATAAAAGTTAAGTCCACCTTGCAGTGACATGAGTCTGGTCGAATTTCTGCAGCCCTACAAGAGTACCTATACAAGTCGGTGTCTAGGTGGTTCTAGACATATTATATACACAAGATCCAAATAGGCTTAACCAAAAATGACCAACCACACAAGATAACTATTCCTTTCTCTTCCTGACCCTTTTCATCTCCTTGTTTATACGTACTTCCCAAGTAACTTCCGCCGTGGATGCTCCGGTCGAAATCGTTCAAAAGTCAAGGCATATGTTGGCTCCGATTTTGGTCTGGTGTCCAAGGGGTAGTGAACCGTGTAAGAGAGACAGAGTGAGGTAAGGTTGACAAGGGGAAGCCTCAAAATCATCATGTCTCATGTTTTATGTACTAAATCTGGAGGCAGAGCAACCCGTCAGGATTAATTTACATTAATTTCGTATCACATTCACATCCACTCACAGAAAATACTGATTTCTTCATGAAACCTTTCCTTCTGCTAGCCATGCATGATCCTATACTGTCTTGTTTAGGCCCTCTAGATGGTCTAGACCCTTTACCCCTTTATACACACCTGCCCTCACTACTTTTAATGGCATGAGACTAGAGTAGTCAGGGTCTGCTCCTGTATTTGTAGTCCGTTGTCTACATCATGGCTCAGCGCATTTCCTCCACCAAGCTCTTCCGGTCCCAGGTCCCATTAGCCCCTTCTTCTCTCCTCTGGATTCATGCAACAATTATAGTCCCACTGAGGAAAGTTTGTGGAACGGGGTTAGTCGTTTCACTAAGTGCTAAAGTTTTTGTAAATGCATGGTGAGTTACCCAAACCATAATTACCTGCCTGGGCTCGGGCCCTTCGTAAGAGCGGCTTATGCTTCTTTTATCATTATTATCTTCAAGTTCTGATCTAGTCGTCGTTAAAATTGTTTACGGAACATCTACTCGTTCGATCGACCAGGGTATTTCCCTTTGCTAGTTTATATATATTGAGGTAGATTGTCCATAATTTAAGAGCTCATGAGGACCTCCGTATCAAAGCCAGACCGATTCATAGACATACACGGGCTTTTAAACTATTTCTAGAGTTGCCCAGACCACGAAAACAGAATTATGGCTTATTGATCCGTCTATAAGCAAATTTGAACCAATTCCAGTCGTCAACCTTAGCCATATAAGAAGTTTGGATTCCTCATGTTCCTTGAATCCATCCTGGAGTTACATTATGTCATTGACCACAAAGAGAACTCTTCTAGCATATAGTTGCATCACAGTATTAATGTGTAATGTCTTTGTCCCAGACCTGTCCCTCAAAATGATGTCAATCCACGTCATAGAGACCACGAAAGCCAACCCTATTAAAATTGAAAGCTTCATTCTTCAAGGCTTTAACCCCAAACGTAATCTCAGGTCATGGGTTGGGTTTTGAGGTTACTTTTTGAAGTGACATGACAACTTTGTTCTTAAAGTAATCAAGTGCTGGTAAAAGCCTAATTTTGTAATTAAATTCCTCCAGAAATCCACATCATACTTTCTTCATATATAGTCCCAGCTTGAGACAAGGTAGAGAACTGAGAATGGGCAGTTCAGTACGGTCTTCTCATCTTCAGTTCCTTTTTTTTTCATCTACGGATCTCGTAGTTGAAGATGATGGAAGTGCCTGTGGGATTCATGTAGTATGTGTAGTACATGGAAAAATAAATCCATTTAACCCCTATGGACAAGTCTATTTCCCCTGTATAAAGAGACTCAAGTGTTGGGAAAAGGTACGTGAGTCGAGTTGGACAATTCGTCCAATTTTTATTGAAATGCCTTCACGACAGAACATTCTCTCAGGATGAGTTTAGCTCCATGACCCCACCGTTCATTAAAAATCCATTCCCCAAGCCAGTTCATCCTAAGCTCGACCAAGTGTCCCCCCATTCCTCCAGTTCCTTCTCCAACACATAGAACAGCCTATTTGGATTTAGTCGATCGTAAAAAATCCAAACGACTACATATTATACCTACTACTCCCTTATTTTCTCTCGCGACAAAACTCAGTCAATTCCTTATTCCAAATCCTCCATCTCTTTCTCTTCTCCTTTCTCTCATCTCTTTGAGTCTGAACTCTGTGTCGATTCGATATCTCTCAAGTCAAATCATATACCTTAAGACACTGGAGATAGATCGAGTTGAACGGTAGAAAATATCTCTGCCCATTCCGACGCGGAGTGTAGAACCATTAGCTTTCCTATGATCTTTAGAGCAATCTAAAAAGTCGGTCATTTAGGAGTTGATTACACTTTAAGGGAATAAATTGCTCAGCCATTTTGTTCCTCGAGATTAAACGGTGGTGGAGGAGCGGGGGCTTGTGCTCGGAACGTGTGTGTGTGTACTGAAAATATATTTATACACAAGGGCTATAGAAGGGGGCAGACTCGGCAGAGGGCCTTGGATAAATAAAAGATGCAATTACGGATGTGTAGATCCATTTAATGGAGGCGAGGATCGCGAGAGGAAACCGATTGCCCCCTAGTAGTTCCTCTTGAAGGCCTTCCATCAAATTCCTTTTGGAATTTTATAACCTCAAGTCTGCTGGGGGTCCTTTAGCTTAGTAGAGTGGGACCCAAGCTGGTTTTGGGACTGTTTAACATTACACTAAAAGTTATTTCCTCTCATCTCTTGGTCTAATAGGATGGATTGAAGCGACGGATGGATAAGCTCCGACAATCAATAGAAGAGGCGTCCAAGGCTGTGGATCGCGAACGGGAGAAAAATGTTTCCCTTCTTCATTTAATCTTTCCGGAGGATATTGCCAAACGCTTATGGCTTGGTGAGTCCTTCAATTTGTTTTACGATTGATGCCCCTATTGGCTATTATTGTTATTTGATTTAGACGATGAGCCATGGAGAGAGATGATGGAACTTTGGGTAAAATTCGTATGATAATATGTCTTTGTCTCTCCCCAGGTGAAAACATTGAGGCCAAAACCCATGGGAATGTTACCATGTTGTTCAGTGACATTGTTGGGTTCACGTCGATATGTTCGACAGCGACTCCGATGCAGGTGGTAAATATGCTTCAGAGTCTATATACTCAGTTTGATGCTTTCTGTGGGGAATTGGACGTGTACAAGGTAGGACTTCAGAGGGGATACAAATATTTAGACAGAGAGACACCGAAATTACCTTGTCCAATGGGATTGTAGATTTTTATAACCAAAATTAACTGTAATTTCTTCTGCAGGTCGAAACGATCGGAGACGCCTACTGTGTTGCTGGAGGTCTCCATCGCGTGAGTAAGACTCATGCACAGCAAATTGCCTGGATGGCACTTAAAATGATAAGCACTTGCAAAAATCACAAGGCCCACGATGGACAGCCAATCAGGGTTAGTACATTTTCTGCTTAATGTAGCGGTGTATTAAATAAAACGGATCTCTTCTCTAACTTGTCTAATTTCATTTCTCATGGGGCCCCGACTTCCAATATGCGAACTACACCGTCCTTTTGGATATAGATGAGGATTGGTCTTCATACGGGATCGGTACTGGCTGGAGTTGTTGGAGTGAAAATGCCCCGCTATTGTCTCTTTGGGAATAATGTCACCATGGCTAACAAATTCGAATCTGGAAGTGAGCCCATGAGGGTTAACGTCAGTCCTACTACATATAGGTAAATTGGGGGTAGTCCTAACAAACTCGTGGGTCATAAGTTTATTTAAACTATTTTTGAAATGATTTAGAATCCTTTTGGAGAGCCCTGGTTTCGAATTTGAAGCTAGGTCGAGGGAATGTCTCCCTAAAGGATTTCCACAAGACATCCCAGGCACTTGTCACTTCATATTGTCCTACAAGCACCCGTGCCTTCCACCTTCCTTACCTGAATTCCAGCACATTCATCACGGTGTTAATGCCCTTTGTGATTTCCCTTTCAAGCAGTTAAGTACCGAGTAGGATGTACGAAACACTAATGCTTGAGAGCTGTTTCAAAATGTGTTAATATAATACATATATAATATCTATATAGATACATAAATAAATGTTAACCTACCACAATGTTAACTTTAAAGTTCAAGAATCGATGTCAAACACTGCTACTTGAAGATGTGTCTTATTGTTAGCTTTGTCACGCGTTTGTAATGCTGTTACCAAAAATAAATGGATTTTTGAATGTTACCCTTTTTTAGATATGTTGGCTAAAGTCTTAAGTTGACTTCTTTGAGGTTTTCATTGAGTCGCATTTAAGATTTAAAGCTTTGGCTTATAAGAAACGGACATTGAAAATAAAAATCCTATTTCAAGAAATCGCAGAATTAGTTTAAGTAAGAGCCAAAAAGTAATGACTTGATGCTTCTACAAATTTGAGTTTTTGAAAGACGGGTATTCAATTTCAATTGCAGTCTTAACTTTAAAGACACATATGGAGTCGGATTTATTTTTAATTTGTACAGAATTTTTCAAAATTCAAGCATCTTAAACAAACGATTTTCTGAATAGTTATTAAAATCTAAAGCAGCACTTTGAATGTATCAGTCAGTATCACATGACAATAGATTTCGCTCAACAGTCTATTTTTCCATCCAGACTGTCAATTCCTGAGCCCCCTTCTTTGCCGTTTCATAAATATTATGTTCCAAAGCATCCATATGACTCTCTTTCATAAGTGTCCCAGTTCTGCCATCGATTTCAGCAGTTCTGAATTCCTTCGTGTAGCCGTACAAATCCGCCATACTGAGAAGTCGCTTTTGTAAAACCTGTAGACAGAAAAGCAAAAATTCGTCAGTTCACGCTGTAAGCTTCAACTTTAAGTTCGATTAAAATATAGTTAAGCGTTTCATCAATTACATCTGGCAGCATTTCTCCTAAATCTTCAGAATCAAGTAATGGTAAAGATGTTAAATGCAATCCAGACTGGTAGAAAAACGGACCCAACTTGTTCAAGTCCACCACTGTTGGATCAGCTCGGAGAATTTCCCTAAAAAAATCACAATAAAAACAGGGTAACATTGTATAAAATATAGGTAAATGTTCAATATAATTTCTTAATTTAGTAACTATCAGCTTATTTTAAAATGGCAAGGCCAATTGTACAGGGTGTCCCAGGCCATTGTTCGAGTCTTTAAAAATCGATATTTCCAAAACTAATCGAGCGATTTTGATTTAGA
>JAQFYM010001639.1:0-30867 GCA_034694785.1 Agrenia bidenticulata | reverse complement strand
TACCTTTCGATGTCGTAAGACTCGTATAATTACGATTTATCATCGGGCCCTTCGGGCCCTCGATAAATCTCCAATTAACACAGACTAAAGTCTAATTATTAAAGTAAATTAAAATGTTATTAGTGAGGAACTTGAAAATGCAATTATAGCTCCCATCCTTCGACTGTCATCCTCATTTTCGTTCATTAGTCAATAGTTGAAACAAAGGGAGGAATTACCGAAATCGACTCGATTTTCACTGTAGTTAACTAAAAGAAGATTCCCTCTCAAGGTTCTCCCTTAGATCCCTTTGTGCTTTGTATCTGGACGAAGCTAAGTGACTTCCTTAATTGACGTAGTCTTTGATTAATAATTTATGAATGAAAATACCCAACTCCCAAATTTTCTGGCTACTAGTGGCTACTAGTGGCTACTACTTTAATTTTAATATTAAAATCCTTGTGCATGTCACAATAAAAGGGAAAAAATATTCAAAATCAAGGCTACGAATTCCTCGTTAATTGTGAGACAGTGGAACTATATCTCTTCGTGCATTTTTTTAATAGGAAAATTTTCTAATTGCAGTTTGCAGTTTGTCTGTAATTTGAGATCTTGCAAACACAATTAGACAAGATTGTTTTAAATTATATTAAAAAAAACTTGAGGAGAACAAACGGCCTAGACTCTAGACTCATGGTTGTCTACAACTAATTCCACAATGGTTTCGATTCCTAATTTTGATCCAAAGATTCGTAGTACACTGCTACTATAATCCACAATGGTACACACTGTAAATAATCGACAGTGCATACCTTTGAGCTAAAACTTCCCTTTCATTGAAAACTTAATTAAAGAATTTTAGAATGAGCTTGGAGGACGAATGCGTATCATTTTGTAATCTGTTGTACACAAGATGGCCTGGCATAATAGCTTATTGATGAATAGACATGTTCTTGTCAATTAATTGATTTTCAGTCATCTACAATGTCAGTCTATTGTCAAAAAGTCCCTTTATGACATTGACATACGCATGATGCAATAAACCTTCTCTTTGTGCATGGACCTTTTGAATACTAATTGAAGTCACAAATTCTACTAGCCGATTTAAAATGCAGGTAAAGAGCTGAGAAGTTTGAACTGTTTACAAACAAATCAAACATACTAATTCAATCATATTCTCAATACTCTCAGCCATTAGTTTTCAAACCCAGTTTACTCAAATAAATAAAAGCGCATTTGTCTCAATTCCTATTACTTTTGGACAACTCGGTTGGGGGTCTGAAGTTGTAACTTGGCGTGTGTGTGTGTGTGAAACAAATACTTTGTTTAATATTCATAATCAGTAACTTGGAGCTGCGATTAAAATCCATTTGTCTCTTACATAAGACCGAGGGTTGAATGTTTCAAGTCTTGACTTTTGATTAGAAAGACATTTAAAAGGCAGGGATCATTTCATCTATGACACCGTGAGCCCTTCCCATTTCTTGAGTCTTTTTGGATTGTACACACCATCACAGAGTATTGGTAGTTGATACACTGTCTAAAATAGAATAGCAAAGGTTTGACAAGGCTTTGCTCGCGAGTTCAAGCCTTACTATCCCCAGTCTCAAACAAAAGCCTTATCATGAATGATCTCTATTTCAATAGTAGTAAGACATACGGATGAAGTCAGACAAAGACCGCAGTGACCAAAGGCAAAGTACTATAAAAACCCAGCTCTGTTGATTAATGCTTCACACTCATTCAGTAACATCCATTCTTGGAACTTCCTATTCCTAAGCTTGAAAAACTCAGACTTCATTTCTAACCGATTCAGCATGATTGCCCAGGTTTGTTTACAGGATACTCGTAATTCCCTGATAAATGGAAAAGCTCCCGAAATAACGGGTAAAAATCTTTAAGGTCCTTAATAGACGGTTTTTATTCTCATTTAGATCGCTATTGTTGTCGCTTTGGCGGCTATCGCTAGTGCCGGTGTAGCACCTGCCGGACTTGCCTACGCTGCTGGACCAGCGTATGGTGGCCCAGTCCTTCGAGCAGCCCCAGTTGTTGCCAAAGGTGAGTTTTATTACTATGGGGTATGGATACTCAAACAAAGTTGCTCAAACAAATTTTAAATATCTTGATTAGCTGTCATTGCCGAGGAATTCGACTACAACCCACAATACAGCTACGGATACTCCGTTCAAGACGGTTTGACTGGAGATTCCAAGAACCACCAGGAATCCCGAAATGGAGATGTTGTCCAGGGACAATACTCCCTTGTCGAGCCAGACGGTTCAGTCCGAACTGTCACCTACACCGCTGACGATGTCCATGGCTTCAACGCTGTTGTCGACCGATCTGGCCCAACTGTTGTCAAGTCCGCCCCAGTTGTTGCTAAAGTCCATGCTGCTCCCATCGGATATGCCGCAGGTCCAGCCTACGCTGCCGGTCCAGCCTTCGCTAAAGTTCACGCTGCCGGTCCCCTCGGATACGGAGCTCCCCTCCGAGCTTACTAAATCGCTTAGCCTGAGCTATTAAAAAACTCAAGTGCTTAGCCCTTCCCAATCTAACCAAAAACTGACATGCTGTTCACATTCGACTTTTGTACAAACTTGGTAGCATCAAATACACAGTATAAAATCTAACTTATCTTTGGTATGATGTGTAGTGGGTGTGTATGATTGTATGTTTGCTATGTTCAGTGTGCCAAGAATCTGATTCTTACTTACTGTCACAAATTCCCCTATTTATGATTTCTTCCATTGCATTCCTACCTTGGTGAAGTAAGTAAAAAGCCTGATAAATAAATAAAAAACGAATCTATTCTCAGAAAAGTTATATGATTTGATTTGAAGTTTGAATTACAACGCCCTTTTTTTGGTCACGGAAATATTCTTGAGCAATCGACAAGTGAGTCAAGTTTCAGATTGTAGATCTCTTTATTATTATATCTCCGATTAATATTTATAACTATTTCACAACCATTCAATACTCAATTACTTCATCCACAACCTTAAATTCTAGTACGAATCAATCACAATTAACAATCTTTCATCAATATTTCCATTTTATTTATACAATAGTAATCGATACGGACATACTTGCGTGGATAAGTTATTTCAGATGTCATGTCCGGATTTTTAATTTTTTTTTAAAGATTAGCTTTATCGTGCATTCCTATCTGTACAACTAATGTAGGAAGAAGTCATCATTTTCAATCATCGCACTCATCATCCGATTTAAAATCATCATGTGGTAGTAAGTACAGCCACCCTCTGTAATAATACTCGTTTTTTTCTTTGAATACTCTTTGAATTTATTATTTTAACCCTTTTCAAATGTTTCATATAGTTTTAAGGATTAGGTAGAGATTTGGCCTTTTTTAAATGCACCCGATACATAATATAATACACACACCTTACAAATTTCATCCTCAAACTTTCTTGTGCAGATTTCGATAAACGCTTAGCTACTAAAGATAGTTACATTGCTAGCAAGTACCAAGTGTCTAGATTGTTGTAATCTTGTCATATCCATATTTGTAGTAAAATGTACAGTTAGAGTGATATTTTAAATTAAGTGTTATGGAATTGGTGAACTCAATTAAATGGATACGATTGGCTTTTAGGATTAATTACGATTTTTTTAGGACTTTATATCCTAATCTAATTTAGATACTGAAACAGTTGACAGTGTACATACACGTAGAAATTCGGTTTTATTTCTAAATGCATTTAAACTACATGCTACTCTCTACAGAGCTTGTTTGATCACAACCAGTTTCACGCTTTGGTTTTTGATTTCGAATTTTCGAACCACCTTTGACCTCAACACATCCAAAATGTTTTTGAATCCCCTACGACGGGAGCTAAAAGTTGCCTAAACATCTACCTATAAGAATGAATTTAGGTGTGCATAACCTGAGCTATAAGTCTAGAAAGCATTTCTCAAGCACATGCTAATAACTTTAATTAACACAATTGTCTCTAGCAAGACTATCTAGAATAACGATATTGTTTACTCTAAAAAAAACCTACACCACTGACTCTTGTGATACACACTCCTGATGTGAAATATTTTTTGAGCACTTGATCTCCAAAATCCCGAATACTAAATCTTAATTAGTGTTTCGTGTGTGTACAAAGATAGCTCATTAGTAATGAACGCTCCTGACACTCTCCAGACTTTAAAATACTTGCGTAGACTAACTTAATGAGACTTTAAAATGCAAACTTTAATCTCAGTCATGTAGTATGTAGTCAACCCCCTTTTGGCGACATAGTACCTTGGAGATGTGAGCAACTTTGGCAACAGCAAACCTCAAACTTAACCATACAATCGTATCCTATGAACAAAGAGAGGTTAGTTAGTTTTCAAATGTTTCAAATTCTAGTAGCCTTGTTTAGTATTCTAATATATTTAATTCCTATTTAACAATTATATACTGAGAAACATTAGCTAGTCGTGTTAGTATTTTCATAATAATGAATGAACACTCAACTGATTATGATAATCGATGCTAGATAGTATTCTAGATATCTTGTGTGGATGTGATGTAGTATAAAATGTGTATATTATTTATTACTTATGGATTACCCGTAGTAGCACAGTTGACAAGTACAGATAAGTTAAGTTCTGCCCAGTTCGCTTCATGAACAAGCAATGCAGTGTCTTAATAAACATGTGCTACAAGTGAACTTGATCAAAACACCGAGACTCAATGATGATTTAGTGAACAATAGTATTTAGAGTTATGATAATCACTAAGTACATAGCAGAAGAAGAAGCTAGGTAATTTAAGTCAATTGATTTGATCCGAATAATAATTAATTATTATGTTATTTGATGCAATTGCTGAATTGAGTTTGGGTGCCAGAATTATATGCGACTTACATGCAAAACTGCCAGTTCCACCCTGTTCATATAGGTTTTTCAGTGAGCCACATTGAGACATAATAAATCTTTTTTTTTGTAGAATTTTGTAATTCGATAATGCTACTTGAGATCAAAATCTTGCCCTGGGTTTTAAAATCAGCGCGGTTGACGTGGTAAAGTTTCTGACTTTGTCGAAGGAGGTGGTTTGGAAGATGATGCTGCCGCGGCTGCAGCAGAAGTGCTAGGCTGGGGTTCTGACGGTTGTTGGGAATCCGACTTTCTAGGAAGAGTCGCTGCGTCAAAACCTCCTTCTCTAGGCTTCCAGATTGGTGAACCTTGAATTTACAAAATCATTAGGGAAAATTCAGTATTTAAATAAACATCTAAATGTTAGGAACTTACTGGGCTCAGGAACAGCAGGAGGTGGCGGTGCAATATTACGGCCTGGAGTTGCAGACGCCTGAATTAGTTTGGCAGCAGACCCAGTGCTCCCTGCAGAAAGAGTTGAAGTGGTACTGAGCGTCAAATGATTCGGTGTATTACCAAGGACACCCTTTGCCCTAGGCATTGTGGCACTTCCTATGACCTCTCGATGATGATGACCATCCTCAGAGTCTGCACCTTCTCTAGAAACAATGGCATTACCTGCTGCGTCACTCATCGTCTTACTTCGACCTCGGAAGCCTGGATTGCTTTCAGTGCTGTCTTGATGTCTCAGTCGAGCAGAGCCAACCTCCAGGTTTCCGGCTGAATGTCTTTGAGGTGGTTTTGGGGGCTTTTTACGCCCTAGAAATCAAAATTCAAAATTTCAATTTGCTCATTGCAAGGAAGATAATGAAAAGAGAAAGTGATTATTACCTAGGGTGTGTGCTTGACCCCTATGGGAAGGTCTAGATTCCGTATACTCATGACCTTCTGGAGTAGCATAATGTGACCCACCAGCACTATGCCCATTCCTTTCTTCAGAATCCCCGTCACCAACTCCACTTCCGTCAGGGAATCTCGGAGGCAAGCTCATATTTCGAACACTGTCACGAATGATTTGTCGAATATTGCGAAGGAATACATTTCGGAACTCTGCGGTAGAATTAGATAGGAGGTATGTCTTTTCAGTGCGACGAGTTGCAGAACTCCTCAGATGGGACAATTCCCAAGAGTAATTGGGTCCGTCAGCGTCCGAGTCCTTGGGATCTCCAATCTGTCTCACTTGAACTTCTGACACGGGGATCAAAACTTGATAACGGATTATTTCCACTTCTGATTTGTCCGATCCTTTTGAGGTTGAGCTCTGCTAAAGCAAAGGAAAAAGTTAGACTCACAATCTACATCTGTAGCACCTTGGGAGTTAAAACTAATTTAATGCAATTCTAACTTTCTGCTGAGAAAGCAAGATTTTTTTTGGATCAAAGTTTAGCTAGTTTCTTTCATTCAGGAAGATATTCGTGAAGGATTTGATATTAAAAATATATAAAGACAAATGAATGTTGTATGAAAGTAAAGACAAAGGGGGCAAAAATATTTGGACCTTTCTGTCAGTTTTTTTAGACAAAGATCTATTATGGTAATAATGAGGGGAACAAAAACATACCATCAGTTTCTTCTTATGCCTCAGTCTTTCTTTGCACAAGAACACAACCGCAGATCTAAAGACGAAGCACATAGCATGCAGTTCCAAGCCCTTCTTAATCTTTCCCAGGAAATCTGCGATATTCATCCATTCCACGCCTCCATAGTGAAGAAGATCCCCTGGACTCAAGTCAATGGGGGTCTTCGATGCTTTCTGATGCTGTCTCTGGAGATGCTCGAAAATAGCTCCGTACTCTTCGTGAATCCTCTGCATCTCGTTAATGTGCTCCGCCACACGCTCCATACATTGCAACGACTCTGTGATACGATCAAAAGGACAATTTAGCATCTCTCTCTCCCCTCCAGAATCCAATAGACCCAGAAGTGGTCAATATAATTTAATTTCTTAGCCCTGAACGGGAAACTATGAAACCAAGGGTTATCTAGCAATATACAGAATGAATAAAGCTCAAGTAAACTTGGCAAGGGGTATAATATAATCAACCCTGACCCTAATGTTAGCTAAATGATACTTGAGGGATGGTGGAAAATCTAAAATTAAATCGACTTGGATTACATCCGTATCATTACTAACTATCATATCCAATCAGGATAAATAAGAGGATTATGTGAACAGGTGATAAGTTTTTATAATTGAACAAGTTACTTGAATGGACTTACCAACTAAAATTCGATATTCCTCGGAGTTAGTATCGCAAAGATTTCGGATTTGCTGAAGCAGGAGAGGGTATTTGAGAATTCGTTGAATCGGCTTAATCAAATAAGACTCGAGGGTATTTGAGTGCTGTTGCTTGGGATTTCTTGCAATAAGGAACTGTTGGAGGTCATGATTACCCTCGACGGGATGAAGAAGTTTTTGAGCTTTGGAGTGTGAAGCACAAAATGAAGAGTAGAGTTTGAAATGGTCTGCAAAACTCAAAAAGGCTGCAGCAACGTTTGTCAAAATTGTCTGAAATAGTTTCGGAAATAGACAACATTTAGTTTCAACATATTCTTCTCAATGCAGGCATTAAAAAGGTATCAAACATATTTGTAAAAAACTGTGCATTAGAGATTTTATTACTTTGAATTCGGATGGATGGTTTATTGATTCTATTGATGTGCCACATTCCAAGGCGGCTTCAAGACTTCGAAGGAATCTCCTCTGAACTGAAACCATTTCCCTAATGTTCCCGAATATTGCCATCATTTCCGTCGCGGACAGAAAGTTTTCGTGTCTTAAAGGCTCCAAGTATTGCTCCAGGAGACAGGTCAAGTGCTGGAATAACACAAAAAAAACATCTCAGATATTGCTATTATTTCCGAACGTTTCTAAAGATAAAGAAGACAAGACTTGGATGGGATTCGCATATTTTACTATTTCTGGCCAGGCTAATAAAATCCCTTGAAAGACAGATTCCTTGAGCCATGGCCCGAGCTAAATCGCAAATATTCTCAAATCTCTATAAATTATATGATCGCGAGGGTGGAGGGGAATAAAATATTTATTTTTATGGGACAACCAACTATCTTGGCACTTTAGGGAATTTCTCAACCACTTTCCCATCCTTTTGACTCTGGGTGATAATATTTTAGGAAAAATACTGGGATACATTTGGTGGAAAATTGGCCGTTTTAGAATCAATTTAGTATACACTCTCAAGGGTTGGAAGCTGGGTGGGTAACTAAAACATTTTGGCTAACTATTATGGACAGGCTGTGCTATGTTGTACTCGGGACTTGTACGTACTACAATGTACGATGTATTTTGTCGCGGAACTTAATAGTCTCAAGAGTAAGCTAGGAGCAGATTGTCATAAAATGCATCCAAGCTCTTCTTTATTAGGTCATAAAAATGCTTTACTATCATAAACTGTCATCCCTCTAAGGAAATTTTAGAAATCGCTAGATTAGGCATAACGTTTTATTGCTGATTGCTTTCCCTCGAGTTCCGTGCGTAATTTTTCGATAAGAGCGGTTGAAAAACTAATCACCCTTTTTAAGCTAGTGGTAAAAAATTTGGCTACACTCATTTATAAATTATGAGCCTTGAGCATTAGAATTTCGTTAATAATATTTTTCTTCAACATTTGCTTTCACGAAGATGAGATTTATCATAGTCATCAGTCGGTCTCATTTGAGTCTCTGAAAGGGAAGAGAAAATCCAGTAAGGAGAGTAAAAAAAAGTCTCATTAGGGTATTTCTCCACAAACAATCGTATCAGATATCCTGTTAGCAAAACAAAGCCAACAGAATTAGAAAAAAATCCTATCTCAAACCAAAACTCTTCTTCTCCCTTCCCCAATTTCCCTGGAATATCGTCCACGAACCATGGACTTTGAAAAGCAGGGCCAAGTCCAATGTAATTCACAAGAAAAATGAATCAAAAGTTTTTCTCTCTCTCAAGATGAATTCTTTCCTCTGCTCATTGAACATATACACACACACTTTAAGAGAGATTCCATTTGTAACCCTCCCACCTATAAATTCCCTGTAGCCCTACCGACACTGCTCATATGTTATTATTAAAAGAAGGAATGGGTGTGGTCTCCTTGTCAAAATCACTCTTCTCCGAATCCATATTACTTCAAGAGATCAGCGAACAATACTACCTACTCCATACCCACATATTACCCGGTTACATACTTTCCCTATACTTCCCGAACCCAACTCCGAACTAAACACTATTGCATCCCTAAAAAAATAAAGACCAAGAGGTAAGTACGCGTCTGGGTCTAAGCTATTCTATTTCATAGGTTAAGCTAGTGCTACAATTCTTCCCTTGGTCTTGCACAGGGAAACTCATATTTCCAATTTCCATCCCTCATCCTCAGGAATCGGTGAGAACCCAAAATCCAAAGGTATGGAAAGTGGAAACCAATGAATTCATACGTACTGTTCTTATATGTGTATTTTTTGTGCACTATAAAGATAGTTGGAGGTTGGAGTATGCAAAATCCCACACTAGTCTAGTCGTCTTGACTATGGGAACATAATATGGCACCACATCAAAAAGAAAACTCGGAGCTATTTTCCATTTGGATGGAACGCCTCAATGCACCAATTTCCGTCTCAGTAGACACTTTTTCTCTCTTGGCTGTAAAATAGCTATTCCCTTTATTTCAGGAAGGCTTGCTATTTTACCCCTCTACACAACCTGGAAAGTTCTCTCTCTATATTAAGACCAGGAGGATGTCTGTTACATCTCTGGGAGATTGTGAAGATATACATTCATTTGAGAATCTGGAATGATTTTTATGAACTATATCATGATGGTGGAATAGAATGGATCCTGAAATGGAACTTGTCGATAACTTACCTTCACATAGGCTCTTTCTGTGTCGATCAATTCAAGCACAGCCTTCTTCATCTTCTCCACGTCTCGAGTGCCCATGGGAAGCTGGGAATGGGTTGGTGAATTTCCACCGCTAATCATGGCTGCTGGTGATTCCATCCCTACTGTACTTTGATGGGTCAATTGGGGGTGGCTACGAGTGCCCCGTTCTTTAGTTCTGCAAAATCCGGTGATTTCTCCGGCTGTCTGCTTGGAATTAAACACATTTTTACTCATTCAATGTGTAAAGGGTTCAAAAAATGGTTTAGTCTAGGGGTTTAATAGTTTTACTATACCTTGATTAAGTTATCAATGTCCGAGCCTCCCATTCGAGAGCCCCGTCCCCCTTCTCCGCCTGATGCATGTCCGCCAACATCATCTGTGTCTGAGGGACTCAAGTCCTTATCTAGAAGAGACAGGACATCACAAATCAAAATAAGTGATTGGGGGTCATATCTTCAATGCTGAGTTGAGCACGGCCTCATACTCACACCAAAGGAATCCATTGTTTGTCATGATTGGATCAGTCTTTTCAGTACGGATTGCTTTCACCGCTCTCTCCATTATTACCACCGCCTACGGTGTTATGAGCTCACATTCAGATCCAAGCTATTATACTATTATCTCTGGTGAACATTTCGAGTTATTTAGAAGGGTTTCATTGTGTAAATAATTTGGGGAAATTGTCAAAATAAATTCGGAGATTAATCCTCGGCTTTATATTGTTTGGGCAAGGCGCACTTGAATAAGTTTCCTTGTACACTATACTACAAGCGCCATGAAGTATAAGGGCCCATGAAGCCTGCCAAATGGTCCAAGTACACAAGGCCAGGACAATAGTTCCATCCCAAGAGGATTGGTAGTGGTAGTTTTATAAAAACCTGCCATAGAATTCGGGTATCTTGGAATGTCAGACAGCAATAAAGATTTGCAATATCCCTCCGAGGCAATAGCACTCATATTCTATACGTACTGTTCATCGGTTGAAGAATTTAAATGCTTTTTATCTCCAGGATTGGGTACTTTCTAGTCCTTCTTGGGGGTACTTAGAAGGTAGGACTTAAAAGGTAGGGTAGTAACCTCGAACATTATTCCCCGTACTTCAGTTAATAAATAAAGGCTGTTCTTTGAAATCATAAAAAATACTAGCAAACTAGAACCCTCTGAAACGACAAAAGAAATTCGATAAGGAAGAACCTCTAATAAATGAGATGGGTCTCAAGTCCTTGGTGGATTGGTCCCTATTTGACGCTAAATTTTTACTCCTTCCTTCCCATCTCCAAGTAACGAGGAGCAGTGAATTTTGTCATTTTTACCTTCCTCCTGTCTATCCTAGTTGTCTGATGCAGACAGTTAGATTAACCACTTCCACAACTTACTTTCATGAGGAGCTGGGACAATTAAATTGCTCAGAACGTCCTCGGTGAGAACATCCGGGTCGGCTGGTGGGGGCGGACAGACGAGCTGAGCAATTGCAGCGTCTGCAGCAGCCAACGCTGCGGCCAGAGCTGGTGGCTCTGTCCTCGCTGAGCGGAGCATTAGACACAGGGAAAGCTCTTCTTGCAGCACCGACTCTATATACATCATGTCCAGGTCGGAGACTATTGCTCCGTTGATCACAAGTATCTCATCACTTTTGATGATACCTGAAAGTATTCCAAAGGATGTTAGTTCCTAGCTTATGAAGTAGGATAGCTTTTTTTGATGAAATAAAATTTCAATCTCCACGTCTACAATTAATTAGGGTTGATGACTATATGCCTTTTAAACTTATGTTAATGTGGGGACATTATATAGCGTATATGTATTTGTTAGTTAAACGCAAAAGGGGTAGCTATGATTGGGACATTCACCTTCAGGGGTTTGCTTCATTTGTTCATCAACATCTACAAGAAAGAATACACATCATTTTAAGGTCAGGTCACGATCTGACATTTAGCAACTCTTCTTAAGGCACAACCGGGAGGGAATAGTTTCCAAACACTCATGCGGAATCTTCAAAGTGGGCAAATATTTTATATCCGCGCTTTGATTTCTCTCAGCTAGTGCGAAAAGCCAGGCCTTCAGAAAATTCTATATTCCATTGAAATAGAGGAAGCGTGACCGCTTTGGTTAAGCATAAATATTCAATCCTACCGCTTTGGAAAACCAGGTTGTGAAAAGTAAAACAGGTTTAGAGGGTTTTAAGTACAATACGGGGATTCGGATAATATCCTTCATGCCCGGCTAGATGCGGGCAACGAGAAAGTGAAAACCGGTCGGGATTAAACCAAAGTACTATATATGGTTGGATTTACTACACATTGGTGTTAGGTAGGATTAACTATTATAATATTTGTCACATCATGCACAGAGGATCGTGAAAGATCCAAACATTCTCAATCTCAGTGAGCAGACAAATTTTATAAACGAGCAATATCGACTCTGCCCTAAAACAGTATGAAAGTTCCCCTTTCAAAATCGGTAGTCGTATTTCCCATCTGAAAAAGGGCTGTGGCCATTATCTAAGGTATCAAAGGTAACTAATGACTCCCCTCATCAAGTCAGGATTTCAAGTGCTTTCTATCTAAGCATATAGACTTCTAAGCATGCCCTCACTTCTCCATTTGATATGAAGGTGTGAGCACTAAGCATAAACATGAAGACTAGAGCAGAAATCACATTCAGGTTATAACAGCTCATAGTTGAAAGGGCTCGGAAAGCCAACTCCGGTGTTTACTATAATCTGCACTAGTTCCCAAGTTCAGTATCCCGGGGATTATGGAATATAGAACGGTAGGTCGGATTATTATTTCAAGTTTAGTGTGTGTATGTGAGTGGAGTGAGCTGTGGTGATATATGCTTTCTCCCAATTTATACAAAATGTAGAGTTTGAGCTTGGTAGTTTGTGTAATTTAGGATGCTGAAACGGAGTGATGGTTGTGTTTTGTGACTCGCAAGTTTGTGAGTGAAATTTGTACAGTGGAACCCGTAAGGGTGGATCGTACAAGAGAGAAAGACATACAAGACACTTGAACCAATCGGGATTCCCTTACCATTATTCATAGCCACACTCCGCTCCTCAACTCTGCTAACGTAACAGCACAATTCATCTTGTCGGTCTGCATTTTCAACCAACTCGGCCTCCACGCTAAAGCCCCACATTTGGTCCAAAGACGCTCTTTGCAACTCCACTTGGTACAGTAATTTCGCCCGAACTTCCACCACTTCGTGGGTTGAGAGCTAAAGTGTCCACAAAAGCCACGTTAGGTATGTACAGGGACAAATACAGACCATTTGTACATGTTTCTTTTATTTAATAGCTCTACGTCCAATCCATACATAACTATCCTCGACTAGGATGAAAAAGGGGATAATGAATTGTATCTTATAGTCCCTTACATAAGTTTCGATAAGATCACTGCGATGAGGTACGAAGTAGTTGGTATCAGGGAGCTCTCGGCGTTTCTTGACCCGGACAAAATGTTCCATAGGAGCCAGCCCTTTCCTTGAACATGCTGTGATGAGGAATTCCTCCACTGACATGGCATCTTTGAGGGGAATATTAACCACCTAGAATTGCCAAGAGAGATTCCATGGTAAAACAATTACACACGCAAAAAGTATGACATTTACAAATCCCCTGTAGCATCAACTTGTGCACAGGGACTTGCAAATTGAATAATACCAGCACGTCTATCCTTTTTATGCAAATTCGTATTATATTTTAACCCAAGCCACCAACATCCTCATTAGAAGCTCAAAGAGAGAGAGAGAGAAAGTTATAAGGTAATGAAAGGGGTTTAATTTAGTCATCTCTGGCGGCAGGAAGGAAATCATTTAGTAAGGTACCAGGGGCGTAACAGGATAGTAACTTCGAAAGAGGAGCTCGGCTTAAAAAAAATCCGTCATTATTTTATGATATAGCCCCCTGGGGTTAAAAAGCTGGAGAGATGGTGAAGCTTGATGAGAAACTACTTACTTGATTATCAGGCAGAGAGATCTTGGCAGTCCTAGTGTCAGTCTCCCTATCAGACGAGACGTGAAGAGACCGCCTTGAGGAAGCGCTATTTGAGCGAGACAAGAGTGGAGCTCGTCGTTTCGTCGCCCCCCTTCCTGCCAACAAGTTACTCAACAGGGAAGGACTTCGAGCACAAACGAAAGCATGAAATGATGACACTGTGAACACCCCGAGGCGATTCAGCGTGTTCTTTGTCGTCCTCGACACGTGGGATAGTAAACTCTGCAAAGTTAGTATTTCAATGTTAACATTTCTGCTGTAAATCACCTAATCTTAAAGTAGGGGCAATAAATATGTGTGAAATCTTTTTCACATCTGGCATTAAAACTTTTAAACTTTTTAAAGGCCTTGAGAAATGCGAGCCTTCATAACAAGTCAATTCTGTAACGTCAATAGACCAAGAAAAACTATTTAAAGCGATTACTTTAAATGGGTTTGTTTGAGATAAGTTAGTAACAAGGGAATTACAAGTCCAACGTGTCCTTTAAAGACTTTCTCCAATGTTAAATAACTTGAGAGTGGAAATTCAATCATTTTATTAACGATGAAACTTATTTATCTACTTTAAGTTAAAGCTACGGAAGTCCTAAATAGTTGATCCCATTTTTTATTAGCTCCAGCCAGCTGAACGTTGAAACTGAAACTGAACCTATTTCAACTGTCACCATAAGTAATTCCCCCAAAACAATTACTCCATACATAACTCTAGCTATAAGTAAAAACAAAAGAGTAAAAAAAACGGTTAGAATTGTTACCTTGGGATTTGGCAATTCGCCACCCTGTAGGGAAGCCATGTAACATCGAAGTCGGAACTGTTCACAATGTAGCCTCTCAATATTTTCCTCCCAGTTGGCAATCTGCTGAGCTAATTGCTGTCTCGTATCCGGATCAGCTACCACTGACCTCTGTAGCTCGGCCATATGTCTTAATTTACCATCCTGAAAACACATCCATAAAAAAAACACACTCGTTACATTTTCATCTCAGGCTTAGGTCTTCATAAACTCGAGAGCTCAAATGAACTCAGTCCCCTTTAATCCATCACTTCAATCTCATCTCTGTCTCTTGTCCTCCTACGCTCGCTCCACATATAACGAGCCCATGACACAAAAAGTTGCTTCCAACTTCGAAACTACTGACTTCCAGCTGCCGACAATCTAAATGACCTATCAAGCCCGAGCAATAAACTACAGTCCGTACATGCAACTTGACAAATAAATCATGCAGCAAGATCCGGGATCCAAGTACCAGTTGTACGGACTTGTACCACCCCCCCCATCACCATGCTTGTGTTTAGACTGAGAATCCAACCGTGACCCTTGATGTTGATGAGAAAGCACGGAGACATGTCAGAAAGCAAATTAGACCCAGATGGCTACAGACTCCACAACAACTATACAACTCGAGATTCATAAAAGACTCGGCTGGATTGTCCTTAAGTCAACTCGACCGCATCTACAAAAGCAATCTGAGTTTCTAAACGAGTAGAAAGATAGCCGGGGAAAACAGCTCGGGAAATAATGATATTGTACACAAGTTCACAAGAACTTTCTCTTGAGAGAGAGAGTCAGCCACAAGGCTGTCCCTGAGAACCAACACCACCAGCTAAAAACATGGCTGAGAGACAATTTTGAAGACAAAAAAATGTCACAGACCATCAATTGTATTGGGTTCAAGGTATATGGACATAGCTGTGAGGGATATGTGCTATTAATTTGTTATAGCAGAGAACCCCAGGGGATTTCATTAGGTAATGTTACCCATGCCGAAAATAAGCTTTCTCTCTTGTAAAGAAAGGAGAGGGTGGGATTTGGCACTATTTCGTTTTTCTCCAGTTATTATTTCATGTCACAAAATCCTCGAGAACCATTATGGGTTGTCTGTCTTTGTGTAATTTGATATGTATTGTTGGTGGGGAGTGGGGTATGTTCTTCCGGCCATTTCAAGGGCTTATCCTCTTAAGTCCTTATGTCAGGGCTCTCTCATAGCTCTTATAAAACTTATTCATTATATAAGCATGGGGAATCTTAAAGTTTACAATTCCAGCTTTCTAAGCTCGATGATAAATTAATTTCTTGTCTAGCTTGCAAACTATTAAGTAGACATGGTTGGGATTTATACTTGGTAGTCTTTGGAAAGGGTTAGGCAGTTTAATTATATTTTCTAGGCTTGTATGAGAGTGTGTGTTTGATGTCTGGAGTCTTTGGGAAGGCTATGTGTTTGTTTGCTTATTATGAGGATTGGAAAGAAGTCTAATATTTACAAAAATTTGGCTGCTTAGGGAATACTAGCAGCTGGAGGATTTATTTACTTAGTTTACAATTTCGACAATAAATAGTTCGATGGGAAAGTAAATATTTATTTAGATATGCGATGATGCATTTACGCCAGAGTACAAGTATTGACCAAAGATTTTTTATGAAATTTTCTTGCTTTGAATTGTTTTTTAAGTGTGATTAATGCTAGTGTTTCTTTTCTCCTTTCGGAATTTAAGCCAGCGTAATTATGTTATCGTTGATTAATGCAACTATTGAATTCGGTAGTAAAAGTAGAAACTAAATATTATATACTTACTGGCAGTAAGTTACTGTATGTTCATAAAAAATCGGAGTCGTTGCCGTCTACATTTGTGCAATTGGGGAAGTTTATCACTTTATAGAATTTAATAACATTTTAATTTTACAGTATTCCAAACTGTAGATGTTTCTTCATCCGAGTGTTCATCACAGCCAACGGAGCATCTCAATCAAACACTTGCCTAGACAGGGAGTTACCTACTCATTAAAACTTATAAACATCAACTGCATAGTAAACCTAATCTGTGTAAACCCCCTGGTCACTGGTGTAAACCCTGAGCTGAGAAAAACATAAGTAAAAGAATTTCTCTCCAAATCGATCCCTGTAGAACTTTTTGCTTAGAACTTCCGTGAAATAAGCCAAGACTCATGAATCAATTCTCCAAACTGTCGATCAAGACTCAAGACGCCCAACAGAATTTATTACTATTACAGCACATCGATCAACTTGTCGAAATTGAAATGCCGAGGGGCTGCTCTACAGAAATAGAGGGAATACAAAAGGGAAAAAGTGGCCATTTAAGATGTTGACAAATGCTCCAGAATACCAAGTATGACAGGTTCTCAGGATAAAAATAAATTATCTTTCATTAAAATATCATCAATGACCCTAATGGACATCCATCATTCAGCATTCAACACATTTATTTACCGCATATGCCGTATGAGAAACAGTCACGTCCAAACCCTACTGCCAGGGCTGACTCCCCAGTTCAATGGAATCCGTGTATTCCCTGCAAGGCTCGTCAATGGGGGGTTTGCTAAAACTTAACTCAGCCTGTATATAACCGCCCCTGGATCTAAAAAGTGTTTGAATTGAAGCCAGTAGTATCTGGAGAGAAAGGGGTAGGGAATCCAATTCCAGACACCGCATGCATGGAATATTTATGAACACCCACCTCGTCCTAGTAGAATTAGGTAAATTTTGCCAATTTCGCTACTCCGAAATGGGACTCTGTCCAACGGGCTTACCACAACCTGAGAGACAACAGGATGAGGACGTTTCCGCTATGCTAGCTTAGGTAACTATAGAGTAGATATAAAAGTAAAGGGTGGGAAAGGTAGATATAAACTAATTGATTTCACACCATGTCGTCCTGTCTCCAAGCATCCAAACTCTGTTTTTATATTCCTATGAGCTTCTATAAGGTTTTGGGAGCCGTGTCTAAAATTCTCAAATCTACTTTTCATTTACTTAAGTGGAAATGTTTCCTTTTGTCAAAGTAACCAAAATACCACTTTATCATAACACAGACATTCTACTGAAATAGATCTTAGAACTGGAAATTGGAAACAGACTGTCGTTGGAGAATATATTCCTAATTGCATTTTTTTTAAATATAAAACATAAATAACAACTATAAATTTTAACGAGAACTTAATCCACCTCAACGAATATGATGGATGATTGACGTACGGAAGACGGCTTTAAATTCTGCTGGAGAAAACATTTAAGTCCGACTTGATTTATCATCATTTATCCTACTTGTATGAGACTGATTTACCTAGGCTTTTAATAGCTTATTTATGCTTGTAAATTTTCGGGATTTCCCCTTGTCCATGCCAAGCGAATTATTTAAAATAGCTGGAGTGAAATAAGTCTTCAAAGTTTAAGCTGTCAAATGAATGATAAAATAATAGCGTACTTAAAGTAATTAATCTGCTGATCCACAAAATATAAAAATCTTCCCCACCGCCATCCCAGAAAGAGTCAAATGGCAATTGGAAAAGTTTATCAGCACTGAAACTCTATAAAAATCCCCACTCACCGATTCAATAGCTTTATCCAGTCGATGTATCTCTTCCTGGAGAAGATGGAGCGTCCCAGTTTTCCCTCGATGACGAGCAAAGGCTGCTGCACACGCCCAATGAATGCTATGAACCCAAGACTCCAGCTCGACTTGGCACGGAGCCTGAGAAGTCACAGAGATTGAGAAATTTTATTTTATTTTTCACAACATTGAAAACTCGTTTAGTTTTTCCCCATGTTCACAGGCCAACTAAGCCGTCCCTTATGCCTTGAATTTATATCGGGTGCCAGGTCTGGGAGAAAATCCGAGCCTTCTAAACCTAAAACCCGTCTCAGCAATTCAAACTCGGTTCACATATCAGCTAATGCTTATGCCTCGGATATAAAATTCAGATTTCTACAACCTCCAATGTGTGAAAATAGTAAATATACTGAAAAAAAAGATATATTTAGTCTAAAAAAACTCTTCTAAAGTTGAGAAGGGTCTCCCTACGGGTTTTTTTTTCTATGTACTATGTATGTTCAGTAGTAAGGTGATAGCAAGTATTCACATGTTTCCAGTTTCCACCACCACAAAAGAAGGCCCAATTTTTATTTATCACCCTCCCAGTTGGCTTTCCATTTCCTTTTCCTTTCAGAGGAGATTCTGATTTTTTGTTGCTCTTTTGTCCACAGTCGGAGAAATCAGCCCCGACTTTCCCTTTCCAATCCTTCCCTTTCTACCGAATGGCTACCCGCCTCGTGTTCAATCCAATTTTTCATGAATTGGGCTATCTAAAGCAATTTTCCCCCGAAATTACATTAGTCGCTCTGTTCTATTGGGCATTGAGAACCGCAGAGGATGCTTCTCTGAGCTTTCTCTTTCATAATAAAAAAAGTTATCCTATTTGCGGTTATTATGGCTAATGCTACAATCAAGTTTCCAATATACTTTGCTCGTAATTTCTAATACACATAACAAAATGACACTAGTATACTCTTGTAGTTTCGAGGTTGACTAAATTGCTTGTGTATGTGTATTAGAATCTTGTACATCATATGCTACTGCTTTCATTCATGACATAAATGTGTAGTATATGAAAATAACCAGGATGACATGGCCACACCAACCTGGAAAAGATAAGCATCTCCAAATGCAGTGCTCAAACAGAAGATGTAATCTCGTTTGGGGTGTTCCGGTATCGGTTGCATTATGGCACCATCGACTATTATCAAGTGTTTTGGAGCAGCTTCGACGGATCTGAAATTTTCAAAAAAATCATTGGCTTGGCACTACAAAACTTTGAGCTTCAATACTTTCCGAGCTTATCGAATAATCCAAGTAACTTTGAGTTGCTTACCTTGTTTCCCGTGCATCACAAGGGTAGAAGAGTAGAGTGGTCCCTTTGAGACAAACCCAGTAGCCTTTCCACCCACGCCTTCTTGCAAGCTCTACTTGATGACGCTTTCTCAGCAGCCACTTCTTCACACTTAGGAAACTGTTAAGGAAGAAGGAATTTAATATCTTTAAATGGGGTTAATGAGGATGACCAAAATCTTCTCAATAATTCATCAAGACACTTTAAGCTTAGTTTCTGCTATGTATTTATCTGTATCATATATCTCTTAATCTTTTCAGTATCAGCTATGCATGCAACGTGGGCGCAAGTAGAGGACTTATCTTTGCATATTTTTTTCATTTTTTTTTCATCATCTTCTAAACTTGTAACTAAAGTGGTTCTTCCATTTGTATTCATCCTCACATTTGCTTCAAAAACACTCACCCTGATGAGATTGAGCTTTCAAACCCTTCTCAACCGAGAAGATGGATAACCTCTTGAATAAAATACTGAGAGTAAGTTAATGCAAGAGGCGTGATGAGCAATACTTTAGTTGGTAATGCTAAGATAAGCCCAAATGCAACAGACAGCAGCTCTAGACGAAACGCAGTTCTCAAGAGATAGCAAAGGCTGGTAAGTCTTTGTGCATATTTTGTGTTTCGAAATACCACCACCCACCCCTGACTCGTTTCTAAAAAAAATATCTAACCTCTTTGCCCAGCTAATTCCGGTATTGAAACATTATTAGAGATCTGTATGTATTAGTAGGTACAAGGGCCACAGACTAAACCCACTCGATTGAATGAACACAATGTACAAAGAATGCAAAAGCACTTAGGATGAAGAAGGCACTTGAGTATAACTGCATTACTTTCCCATGTAACTTTTCTCCATTTCCCCATCCCTTGTTACTCTCTATATCTCTCTGTTGCAAGCTAAATATTTACAATACATGTGTATCATTGGTCCATTGGGAAAGGGTTGGGCTCAAGAGATAGCTGAGAGCTATATAAAATAGGTATGATCCATATGACCAAGGGTAGACCTTCTCTCCTCAAGTCTTGACAACAGCCCAGAGATAGATTTATGTTTTTACATTTAAATAGTATGACGATAGGAATCCCCTCCTTCTCCAGCTCTCCAGACTCGTTTCTTGAAAGTCTAGAGCAGTCTTTTGAAAGGAACAAAGTCATGATCTCCCGTCTCTTTTATAGGGTAGAAAAAATTGAGATAGTTTTCACATTTTATGTACACATACTAACTAAAAACTGGGCTGAGTATCTGTAATGTGTATAGTCGCTTTTTTTCTCTCTCTCGTATATCTATGTCGGAGATGTCTGCACTTGTAACCTTTTGTCTACATCAGGGGGACAAAAATGTACAAAAAGAGACACACTTGGCTTTGAAAGGGCAGAATAGAATAATGGGATTCGATATTCAATGCTCCAGCACGTAGTGTCTAGAGGTAGAGAGGGAAAGTCTGATCAGAATACCAATCAGTCTATAGTCACGTAGATATTATGTATCGCTATCATAACATTACATCATCACATGTATAGGAAGCTATAGCCATACTTGCTCTATTTCTTTTATCCTCGTGTAATTCTATTATTCATTTCAGTTTGTCCACCTATCTCTGGTGCTTTCACCCTTTTGTCTACGACCTTTGAGTGACAGAGTTCAAAATTGATCTCTGTTTGGAGCTCAGTATTCTAGATTGGATTATTATTTAGGAGGTTGCCAATGTGTAGACTCCAATCCAAAATTTGATCTAGTACATTTTCGTTTATCAAGTAAACTATATATTTTAAAATACGACAACAAGCTTTTAAAATTTTATAAATCTTATTTCAAAAGGAATACAAATTCATTCAGAAAAAAAACTCACGGGTTTGGCTTTTCGTCTTAAAAACTTCCCAATAATATTTACATGGTACATATGGAGGAAAGAATAAGTGCCAGGATTCAAAATATCTTGGCTCCCTGAAAAATTGTGTGTAAATAAAAAATAGATTTGCATTGTATCCGAATGCGACTGCCTAAAGATGAAAAGTATCCATGCTTTATATTTATACTCGACATATGATTCAAAAGAGTGAACACGGCAATATATTTACTCACCCTCTCTCCTCTACACAAGCCATTATGATAATATGAAAGTAAATTCATTCACATCCATTGCGTATTCAAAGTAACCATTCTGCTAGCATGTTCTACAATTCAAATATATGTGACCTCTTGGCATGACAAAATGATGACAAATTCATTCCTACACAACCTCCCTATAGCTGGAAAGTTTGTGAATATTTCACAGCCTCTTATAAGTTTCTTTCTAAACAAATACATGAGACCATTTTGAATTTTTGACGAGCCTTTTAAATTATGTAAAGTAATTGGGAATTTTTCCCTAAATCTGCTTTCTCCATTCGAGAAAAGCCGGAGAAATTGCAAAAAATAATAATAGAGACAAATGTCGTATGCAAATTTCTAAAATTAATCCATCAAGTAAATCATCAATCTCCTTTGCTGGGACTGTCAAACATGCCACCACGACTCATTCCTCATCGTTAACATCTTCTCCTGTTGTCTTCAGCTCTAGAAAGTACACAGACAGGATCCCCTTAGTTTCGTCAAAACTAACCACCTCTTCCCTGTCAACTGTCCGTAGGCTCTACAAACAGCTTAGATTACTACAAATCCTTGAATCCCCTAACACAATTTTGTCTCAGATGTCTGGCTGGAACGAATGACGTGTTTCAGAAATATATATGCATATTAAGGAATAAGGACTGAATCTAAAAGTAGCTTGGAATCCTCCTGTCTCAGCTCTCCTTTTCCATCTTGTAGATGGGGATTTTAAGAAGCGGCTGCTCGAATCTGACAGACTCAAAATTTGAACTTTGAACTTTGAACACTTGATAAAATCATCTACTTTCCTCCCTCCCCATCATCTGGATATGAAAGCTCAATTCGACCTCGGTCTTACACGTCAACCTCATTTCCAAGGGAGCGGAAACAAAACCCCAGAAGCATTGTCCAAAAAGTCGAAAACTAAATTGGAAATTTGAAGTGCCTTTGACTTTATTTGCCCTTCGCACCACACTTTATACAAAGATGTTAACAACCCAGGTGAGTCCTTTATGCTCCTTCATGTTCAGTAATGAGTTGGCAAGATCGGGGGCAACTTGTTATTTTATAACTAATTCCCCGTCCCTGTCTAACCCTATTAAACTTTTTACGAGGAGCAAGATAGTTGATTGTCCCTGAAATAAACTAGACACTAGAGAAGCTGCTGCATGTGAAGCATGCCCATACCAATACGTAAAACAGGACAGAGTCAAGTGCATCCAGACTCGGGTATTGTATTCTTTAGCTTGTAACAAAACTCGTGAATAATGAACTACCAAATTGCCCGGGTTTGATTTGATGAGATGGAAAGGTAGGGGGAATCAAATGTCAGGATATTTTACGAACCATCAACTCTATGGAGAACCATTTCAAAAACTAATTAAAATATAAAATTACCTATACTTGCATCATTTATATGGTGGAATTAGCTAAGCCATCTATAAAATTCAAATCCACCAAAATGCTAAATAACAATGTTCCCAGGTCGGAGACATGGACGAGAGCTGAGTTGTATGGAAATACTGTTCCCAAAAAGCAGGAGTTGCTCAAAGCTTTATCAGCCCAAAGTTACTAGTCCTTCCATAGAAACTCCAAACTACAGCTAGAAAGATAAAAGCAAGCCCTACCTCTGGTACAATACATATTTCTCAATTCCAAAATTTAAATACATAATAGCCGAGCCTTTGTCAGCTTCCTCCTACTTTGATGCTCAACGGTTCTGAGTATCACGAACTCAGCAAATCTAAATATGGATGTTTGCCAAGGGATAATGCCTTCTCCCATTTAAATCTCAGTGCGTATCCTCATTCAGTGTATATAAACCATGTCCTCAATCCGTCAAACGAATTCCCTAGATTGCATTGCGCATTGTAGGGTTGTAGAGTTGAGGACTTTATTGAGAAGACCCATGACAAGTTTCCGAGGGGAGAGATATGGAAGAGGATATTATTTGCTTGAAGATGATTGAATCTCCAGTAGATTTTCCAGAGTATTAAACAAGTTTGGAGACAACCTTCAGTTCTTCCGGAGGAGGATTTGCCCTTTCCTCATTTTCAAGGAGTTAAAAGGACAAATCCTGTACATACTAGTAATAATATATCTCTCAAGATCTCTCGAGGCTTGGAAGGATGTCTATTATTATCAAAACTGAATTTCAAGCACCATTCAAATAAGCTGAGATACGTGCCTCGTCAAGTTCAGAAAATATTATCCTTGGCAGACACACAATATTAAAATTTTAATAAGCTCCTAACGCATCCTAATTAGTAGAGTTTAAACAGCATTAGAAAAAGATTAACATCTCACCCTGCTTTCCTCACAGCACCAGTACAATTAAAAGAGGCGGCAGGTTTGCGAGACCCCTTGGGTGAGCTAGCACCGTCCCCAGGCTCGTCATCACTCACAGCCGTTGTCAAAGACATCCGCTCATCATCACTTATCTGAAATAGGAAATGAAAATGACTTTCAAATAATAAGCCATGAGTAATCAGGAGGAACGTAGCACTGCAGCCAGTTAATTTTTATAGCCCACACTACTACTCCTCAGGCCTTTGAGACCCATTTAGAATCAACATGTAATCCATATTATTAGAGAGAACACGTATGAACACAAATGTCCCAGCCTGGCATTACACGAGTGAAATGCCCCCAGAATTCCCACTTGATTACAAATTTACATCCAATTTCCGCTACTGCCTCCGGAATCGTCAAAATGATGTGGAATCGCTGATTGCTTCCACTATCCACGGATCCGTGAACATTTTGAGAACACCGAGAAAGAATTCCTACACGCCATCCATTTTGAATTAGGACCTTACTCCACGGATATACAAGGGCGGAAGGGGCCAGGGGATTTTCCTTGAGCATTGAATGAACTTTACAGGATTTCAGTATTGCCTAATGCAACTCAAAGATGCTAAAGTTCCTCAGCCTGGAAGGGGGAGTGGATTTGATGGAATGAGTTGTAGAAATTATAGGGTAAGTGGTTATTGGGCTGGAAGGACTTGTGAACCTGTTTTATGGATGAGTCTCTCTACATATATGTAAAAGTCTATTGGGGATCGGAGCAGAAGGGGTTTTGATTAATACTTCATTGCATCGTTAAGATTAGGCCTCCTCCTGCACAGGAGCTCATCATCATCATCATCGTAATCATAATCACTTTAATGCACCTTTTGTCTCTCCTCTTTGTGACTGGGATATGATTAATTAATTTGGGACGACTTGGTTATTTTATTTCAATTAACTTGAAATTCTAATTAAGTGCATTAATCACTTCCCAATTCACAAGTGGTTGGGTGAACGTGTCAAATACTCGCTCTGCTATATTTTGGTCCATTGAAGTCGGCTAAATATTACTAGAGTGAATTTCTCCATGTTAGCAAGTTATAATTTTTACGGCTTTCTTTATCTAATCAGAAAGTGACTAAATGTCAAAAGGAAGCTGCGAATCCAGAGTGAAAAAAATTTTCTTTCACACCTCTCTTTCAAAATGGGAGACAAGGAAAGCCATTTCTCTCCAATCATGAGTCGAGAATAGTTTCAAAGGTATTTGTCACTACATTTCCACAATCAATAAAGTTGTCTGTTACCTACTACACCTTCTGACAATCTCAAACTTCAGAGCAGATGCCGAAATGGTATTATAAGACCATCTGTAAGGAATGCGTCGACAATATTTTTTTAACAAAGTCTGATAAAACTATGTAGAAGGATGAGATATGCAGTAAAAGTAGGCCAGGCCCATTTTTAGGTATTTCTATCACCATTACTGGTTAACAATAAAATGGGGGGAAAGCGCCTACGAAACCGTCTCAATTACCAAAGTTATCCTAGCATAGAATTTCATGGTGAAAGTTCTCAGTGAAAGTTTCAAAGAAAGTCATTCACTCACTTCCACTCGTTCCTCACAATCACAACTTTTAAAATGCTGCCCAGGTAAAAAAAAAAACCTGACATGACATCTCTGGAAGAAGAAAAAATACCTCTAAAATCGTACCAAAGTTCCGGGTGATAAAGTAATTAAGGTATGTGACAGGTATGGATCGTAACGTTAACTAGTAACCAAGACGGTTGGGGTGAAAAGTTTGGAGACTATTACGAGACCCGAGACGGAAGTTAACTTGTTAAATGATGTCATTTTTTTGTTTCAAAAAAACATTTTCATTTTAATTTTCGTTGAGATTTCCGAAAAAATACTTATCCCATGTAGTTGTAGTTTAGTTTTATCTTTATCTTAGGGATCCCAAATGTTCATTCTGAGGTAGCAAGAATGCGTTGATTTAAAATTAAAAATTAAATTTCCCCACCGTCTGTGGCCTCTAAAAGTGGCTTGTAAAATGTAGACAAAGTCTGAGGAGAAAATAGGAGTCTGAGAAACGGCAAGGGCTACAAAAGTACAAAAGGTAGAGGGAAAGCAATTTCCATAAAAGTGGATGATCTTGTAAATATTCCATTTATTTCTTGTATATTCGTAGGTAAGTAACCTCCGTAACTTACCCTTTGCATAACTTTAGCAAGGAAAAGGACATTGCACTCATGGGGCTGAACGTGGGGCCAACTGTGCTGATGCTCATGTCTTTTGAGCCCCGTAATATCATGAGTTCCATGACTACAATCCGTTTTAGTCTCATTCTCATCATCTCGAGATTGAACAACTCGTCTGGCCCAGTGGACCAAGGTGCACCAATCAATGGGCTTAAAGATTTGCTCTTGCTGCTTCCGTTGGTACGGGTACGTGTAGAAATGTTCTGAAGATTTATTACTCAAATTAGACACAGGCCTAGAAATGGGCTCCTCGTGCCCTGTCAGACTTTGGGACTGGTAGTAATTCGCATAAGCTTGTTGCTGCAAGGGATGGTAATAATATTGAGGCTCCTCTGAGCCCCCCTGACGATGGCTGAGTAAATGTTGATTTTGAAGCTGACCAGGGGCCATTGTATTGCCGTAGGTTGCAATCGTTCCGGATGCAGAGGATGGGAACTGCTGCCCACTTTGGATGTAGCAAGGGTTCGCATAGGCATTAGCATAGATTTCAGAATTTATGGAGGGTGTCGACAAAGGCTGAAATGTAGCGTATTTTGTTCCAGCGTATAAAGGCTGAGCTGCTACAGAGTAGCTCGAGGTTGAGACAGGCCTCGGAGGGAACCTGAGGTGACTTGGGTTTTGATAATGAGCTTGCAATTGTTGATGGATGGCTCGTTGATCTTGAATCGATTGTAATTGCTGATGGGAATGGACATTTAGAGGAGAGTAGAATGCAGATGTTGTGGCTGGCCCTCGCCCCGTTGCTGTGACCATGATACCGGACCCACTGCTGATACTGCCGCTCACCCCAACGGTACTCGCCCCACTGGTCGAGTTATTGGTGCAGGACGATGCTTGAACTTGACCTTTTGCTCGAGAAGGTCCGATTGATTTCGGAGTTGATGGATTTGTACCACTGCTGCCACTCGCCCCGACTGTTGGAAGAAGGGGACGATAAATTAGTTGATTTACCGACTCCCTGGGGTACCTGGGGGAATTATTAGCCAATGCTAAGCTTCTTGCTGCTGCTGCTACGATGGAAGCATTTGGACCACTGATGCTAGGACCAGTGGCCTGCTGCTTCGGGTTGGGTGGGGGCAAGGGGGGCCGATTTCCCCGGGGTAGATTTTGGGGCTGTTGGGGTTGTTGGTATTGCTGATGCTGTTGTTGTTGCTGCTGCTTCTGCTGCTGTTGGTGATCTAGCTGAATTTGACGACCTTGCTGAATTGGATGACCCTGTTGGACTGGGGCTTGATGGATAGGCTGACCCTGCTGAATTGGATGACCCTGTAGCTGCTGCTGCTGATGTTGATTTAGATGTTGACCTTGCTGATGAGGTTGCAGCCTTGAGTAGATGGGCTGGGATGACACGTTCTTGTTTGAGGACACCGTTTTGGATGGAGGGAGGGTCGCCGATGAATATGAGACTTTGGAGAGAATTTTTTGCTGCTGGGAAACCGGAGTAGCTTCCCATGAACTCAGAACTTCGGATACAAAGGAGTACAACTCGTGTATGGAATCATAATGGGCTAAATTTGATCTCCCCGTATTTGTAGATGCGACCGAGGATGACGAAGATGAAGAAACCACTTTGGTTCGTGACGGAGATGCCGAAACTCTCTGTAGAGTATTGCTAGCCCCTCCGCCTGTAGATTTTGAAACGACGGGCTCTTGAAGTTTCTCACGAGGAGTTTGCTGTTTTCTAAGACTCAGAGGAACTTGTTTCCCAAGACTGCTCAGTTCGTCCCCAATTTCGTCTTCTCCCTTCTTAGAAGAGGAAGGAGAAAGCTCATTTGTCTCATCAGGAGGAGTTACGGAAGATGTAATTACATTACTACTCGTCCTTACATCATCAGTAGTAACAGTTGTAATTGTAGACGCAGTATTAGTTGTAACAGAAGACGAAGATGATGACAGCCCACTCTTTGGTAGGTATGTTTGGGATGGTGGAATGGTTACAATGAATTTAATACTTGTTGAAGGAGACTTTTGGGGACTAACTGAAGAGTCGGAGGGAGATGGTGCGCTGGATGTCGATAAAAATGTAGTTAATGTGGGGATGGCCTCCTCAAGAGCAGCAGCAGGGCCGGTTAGTATGGGGAAATCGGGAATAGCAGGTGTGATTGAGATGGAAGTGGTAGCCGTCGGTACATCTGGCCCTTCCTTAGTGACAGCTTGGTTATTCTCAGACTCAAATGGATTTTGGCATCCCGGTTTACTCGACGATGATAATGCGGTTGAGGATCCACGGGGCGGTGGCCTCGGGCTTAGCTTTGGCTTGGGAGGTATTCTAGGCTTTAACGTTTGGTTGACAAGGGTAGCGGTACTAGGATTAGTATCAGATGTGGATATAGATGTTCCAGCAAGTCTCTCTCCAACAGCAGCAGAAGCAGTGATAAGTGGCTTAAGGTTTGTGACGGGTTGTTGAGCGGCAGTAGTGGTCGGCGGTGGGTTTGTTGTTTTCCTTGTCACTTTTTCGGGGCAAGGGCCGGATTCTTTTTCCCTACTTCGGTTCAGTTCCACAACTTATGGATGCCTTAAAGGCAGACTAAATCTCACTGTCTTTTTTTCTTCTTTTGGGAAGTTTTCCACTTTCTCCAATTAGAAATCAGTTCAATTGCTCAGGGCGATGACGATTTCGTTTTTTTCGCATTTTTACCTTAACAATTTATTGCCTTACGGACATTAATACACTCTGGAACAAGTAACCACTCAAACTGAAAGTAAACACCCATCAGTCTAATAACAATGACGAGTCTTTAACAAGGATCTTTTATCATTACTACATTGGGATCCACATCTCAAATTACGAAGGTTTCCATTCCTTCAGAAAACAGGTTGCACATTTTTATTCCTCATTGCAAAGCCGTTCCTTGGCTTTCTTCAACGTGCTTCTACTGCCATTACGAAACTACCTAGTGTAAATATATCAGTAGCCCAGACTTAAATCGAAATATGAATCCGTTGCACAACCCATTCTAGAAGAGCTTATTTAAAATTCAGGAAGCACATGCCCTCCCCTTTAAAACACTGGACCTCTGACATCAACATCACATTTCGACACAGCACTCTTTCATACACAACACAATACAATAGCCCACTCGACCACTCTGAAATGCCACAATGACAAAAGTCCACTACCTTTCCGCTCTCGTGAATTACACAATACTATTCAATCCACAACAACCCAAAGCCCTTTCTCCAATCCCCAATACAATACACCAGACTCAATTCAAGTTTAGAAATCCTTGCAGTTATTTAACTGTGTATTAACTCTCTATTGACTTTCACAGCTTTCTTCACAAAATTAATCAAAGCTCCGTCCTACCCGTAGAAAGTGTCTTGTGAATCCTGCCACTAGTCCAAAATCCAGAAAGAGCACATAAACTCAAGGATAATATAATAAAAACAAGTTGAAATGAAAGGTAAGAACTGAATTAATTCCGAAAAGAGCCTTCTCATAGAAGAAGGGGACGACGAGAAGGTTGCCAACTGCGAACTGAACTGACTGATCTGTGCAAAGAGTGAAACCCATCGACCGAAGAGGACGAGGAAAAAACATCGGGCTTTGGTAGGTCGGGTAGTGAAAGCACGGCCTTTCGACGTCCCTACACTTTCCCTATACAACATTCGCACATACATAAATACTCTAGACGATAAACGAATATATAGAAATATCAGTGTATACCCTCTATGCCCCTCTCTCCCTCACAATTTCCTATCCAACATCCCACATCCTGAACAGAGTCTAAGCCTTGGTATATCCCTAGGTCGTTCATGTCTAGTAGCTTTGCTCCAGCACGGAGGAAAGTTATAGACTCCAGGGCTGCGTATCTCTGAAGCTGAAGTCCTAAGACGTCTTGGAAGAGTTGTAGAGGAAACAGCAGGAGAGCCGTAGCCCTGGAGTACTAGGCTCCAACTCTTCATGACCACATGAGCTCAAAATCTCAAAAGCAAAACAAACTTTGGGAACAGAGAGCTACTTCCTCCTTGGTGATGAGACACGTATTATTGTATGTACTGAGAGGAAGAGAGATGTACGAAAGTCGAGATGTATGGCTCGGATATTTCATGGGAGGACATTGTATTAGTTCTTGTTGGTGGTGGTGGTACTAGTGGTTGCTGGAAGTGGTAGGTTGGGTTTTTATAGTTGACGGGGTGTAGGACGTGTGCAATAGAGACTGTGGACCTCATGGAGGCTCTTGAGGTACGAGAAATTCCAATTTCATTCAGGTAGGAAATATATACGCCATTGAGATTGGCATTTAGTTCATAGAGACATTTATGGCTCAGAGATTCATCCCGGCAACTAAAGAACTGGCCAAGTAATCTAATCGAACGCGTCTGTGTAACTAATGTGTAGGTAGATGAAAGTTGATTAGTAACTTGAAATGTAAGCACATGAGCTACATGCTATTTTTTGACGTTGCCACTGCCAGCAAATTCGAAACTCAAAAACCGACTCGAGAGTGGGGATTCAAATTCTTCAAAGTGTACAAATTCCCTTTCAACTTGCTCCACAAAAGAATGTGCTGAGGGAATCGTATGTCATTATAGGTGTGTCTTTTGAAATGTCTAACAATTTCTCCCTACTCCTACACAAAAGTAGATGATGAAGCTGTTGAAGGCTTCTAATCTAGAGCTGTATACTCTTCTTGTATCAAACAGAACAGGCTACACAGCCTTTAGAGCGGCCTTTTCCCAAGGCTTTCTATAGAGAGATTGAGGTTGTCACACTTTCTCCTCCTATTCTCCACTTACAATGCAAGTACTTTTAGTGATCAGAACCAAATGAGGTGTGACTAGTCTTAAAAAATCAAGTTATCAAT
>JAQFYM010001638.1:0-30870 GCA_034694785.1 Agrenia bidenticulata | reverse complement strand
GCATAGATGTATTTGGGATTCAACGCTTGGTTACCGAAATACATCGCATAGATGTATTCGGGATCCATGAGGTTAATGAACATGAAGTAACTTATGAATTCATATAGGATACTTTACTACAAGGGGGTTTCACTCAGTAGAGTATTTCTCTCTATCACAGCAAGCATCAAAATGATTTAATCAATCCTTCAGAAGCTGGACGAATGTATCTTTGACGTATTCCACTTAAAAATCCAAACCATGACGAAAAAACTGATAAACAAATTTATGCGTAAAATGTACCAAGATGTGTGGCAAAATTTCTTCCCGATTTTGCTTCATCATCTGTATTAGTGTTAGCTCATTGCTTGCGCTTGGAGGATAATCTAAAATTCCTCACCTGTCATCCTCATAATGACTTTATACGAGGTAGGTTTAGACGTAAGTATATACGACATTCCTTGAAAAGATTCTTCTCTTTTTGTCCCCTGCTACGTCGAACAAAATCCCTGATAACTAATTCATTTCAGAGTTATTTTATTGATAGTGAGTGGATATGGAATTTAAAACTATGCAGGGTGTCAAACTGTATAATTCTGATCATTGAAATAATAGATTTAAGTACTCATAAAATGTTGGTCTATGTATTGAGTAGCACAGGCAAAATGTCTGAGACATGGCAAAACAATTCACTTCGATCGTTCGATTCGGAAATCCAACCTTGCGTGTGTTTTCCATTCGACAATTTAAAGAGACCCTGTATGATCTACTGGAAGGAACCATTCACTTTAATAAGGCGAATGAAACATACCTGGTTGAGAACCTCATGCCCAAATATTATTTCTTAGTTGGAAGGATAAAAAACTGCCTAATCTTCTCAAGCCTTCCATGGAGCTCTTTAACACTTTTACTTTCCAGGTTCTTAACATTTTTATGAGATTGTGGCAGTAGTATATCATCCAATTTTGATTATTTATGAGTGGACTGTTTACTCACCCTGATCCTTGTTCTGGTCCCCTGAAGGTCCTGCTGCTGGTGCGAATTGCTTTCGCAGCACTAGGCCCATTGTTAAAAGTTACTAAACTTGAGCCAAAACCAACAAATGTCCTCATAAACTCTGAAATGTAACAGTTTGTTCAGAATTGAATCCTGTTTTATGAGAAGCCGTGAAAAGTCAGCCAAGCAATAAGAATATTCCCGTAGCCAATGGGGCAACCGGATGTCTATATGATTGCCTTCAACTTCAAATCAAATTTTGGAAGAACAAAAACAGCAATAATATATTTATGTATCATTAAAAAAATTCGTTTATTAACTTCAACCAAAATAAGCATTTAATCAAATTTTCATTATCAAGTTGATCAACTGAAACAAGCGGACCAATTCCCTTCATTTTGATTGAATATTCAATAGCAAACGATTTTAAGATAAGAAATTTATATTATGGTAAAATAGCTGTTCAAAAGGCATAGAAAGTTGTCATACACATTTCAAATACAGTTTAATAAACAATGAAAGGCTTGTATGATAGATTTGGCCACTAGTGGCCGGAGCATTATGATTAGTTGAGTTCTACAGATTTGCAGATTTGAAGGGGCTGATTTAGTATGTGAAGATGATTATCTACAAAATTTATGAGCCATGCTTCGCCTTCATCGTCCCTTACGTCATGCCATGCGTATGCTTCATCCAGACTCATATTTTGCTGAAAGATGCTTAAAATCCCACAACTTATCTCTAGATTTAATAAGATCAGACAGAGCTGAATAAACATTTTACGTGCTCATGATTTACTCCTCTTTGTTGAATAATGTCCGTATTTTTTTATCCCCAGCCCAAGTTGTTGTATATTGTAAATTTTACATAATGTAGCTTGTTTAGTTCAAATTCGTTATAAACTAGGGGATGAAAAAACTTCCAACTTTAATTATACAGATTATTATTTGACAGCAGGTGTCTGGAGGGAGATGGTACAGATTCATAATCTGTTTTATCTCGGCCGGGTGTGATTTTTTTGTAGGCAACTCTACAAGATTAACTTAAATGTAACACATATATAGGCCTCTGAATTGCTTGCAACATTAAATTGAAGTGTTAAGTAAAGTTTTCACAGTTTTTTTTGTTATTTGTTCGTATTTTTTATCAGGTACATCTCTACTTTTGACACCCTATATAGACATTTGTTAGTATTTAGAACTTTTTAAGTGCACCATATTTACTTAAGGAACAAACTTGATGATTTTGAACTTAAATAATGATTCTTCATGCTCAAATTAAAATCTCCACAGCCCTTGGTTGGTTCAGTTGGCTTGTTAAAATTTTGGACAATTTAAATGAACAAGGACTTATCATATTAGCAAAAGAGGATTAGAGGCTGAAAGCTAAACCAGCAAGATTATTCCCCGCTCTAAAATCTATATTACAACTCACATGTGCCTATTTCGTTTACCCACAACAATGGAAATGTCTTTGTTGGATTACAGTAAAAGAGATTAAGTTTTAGGAAACCATAACAAGGAATTAGATCTCCGGCTCTAGACCAATCGTAGCATTGGAGAGGAAAGATTGAAAGATCCCAAATTACGGAAGATGGTCAGTGGAGAGTGAAAGTGAGATGAAATGAGGGGATTTGACATGAGATATTCTGTAAGCTGATGGCGTAATGTAATTTTTTGGTTTGTCACCTTCCAAATCCCTGAACAAAGAAGATCTCTTGTGTGTAAATGATATACCTTTTGTCACTTGAAGAAAAGCGAGAAATTTAGATCCATTTGTCATGGTGTGAATTATAGTGGTCAGTTTTATAAGGTTCACGAAAACCTAATAAATTGAGGATTTTTGCCACGCAATCCTTGAAAGCTGACAAATGTATCTTTCCATATAATTTGCAATAATATCTTTTCAATTAAAACCCAGCAGAATCTGCTTCAAAAGAAGTTGCAACAAATAGATGCATTTACAAAACCAAGCCAGATCTGTGAGTGGATCTTGCTGTGCGAAGAAATGATGCAGAGGAATTTGAAGGCTCTTATTGCAACGATAACGATTGACGATATTCTCGTGGGCCAAAATGACACAGAACATTAATTACAACTAAATTATATCTTTGGCAATTAGCAAAGACAAATCCTTCTGTTCTAGTGCTGCTAACAAGCTTTACCTTGTAACGTCAGCCAGGAATATTCTCAGAGGAGCATAAAAAACTAACAATAAAGAGAGAGAGAGAGAGAAGTGAGTTACTCTTACAAAAACATAATTGTTTCATTTCCCAATTGGATTGTTCAAGGAAACAAGGGCAATTTCTCACTTGATCTAATTTGACAAGCTCAACTCGGCTCACTGCCAGTTGTCTCTTTGACTAATCTTCTTGCTTAGGAGTAATGCAGTTTTTTAAAGCATATTAACTGATATTTCTGAGCGTGTTATAAGAGTGCAACTTCATTGTTTTTTGTTATAAGCTTTAAAAAAAAGTTGTTTAAAAAATATCTCCTGTATAAGTAAATTCGCCGTGAGTCAGAAAGAGTAAAGAGTGTGAGCCTTCGTAAACTCTTTTCAAATTGAACTCCTCTAGCTGAAATTAATGGCTGGTACAAATACCCTATCAACAATTTATCAGAGTTATTAGAGTATGAGCAGTTGAGTCCAATTACGAAAAAGACAGTGTCGCGATAGATAATTGTGGATGGATTTTAGTATCAAGTAATGAGAAGCAGGAGGTTGACGATTTGTCCCGTAAATACCCCATCAGTAGATAGAACTTGAAGGCTTTGTGTTCTATTAGTAATGAATTAACTTTTCATACTTGGAAGAACAAAGCAGTATTAATCACTCATTCTCAATAATGAAAGTCACACAGACATGAATATAAAGAACCGGCGAGACACGTTAATAGGATAATAAACAAAATATAACTCCATATGTATTTTTGCATATGAAACATGGAGAGATACCTTGGGTCATATGTGTGTCTATATATAAATTTAAAATCCACCATGTCTAATCAGGAGAAAAAATAGTTTCATTATAATACTTAATGAGCCGGATGGACTAAAAATATGCATGTGTAACTCACTTGAATATAGATATTAGAGGATAAGAGTGACAGGAAAATGCGAACGCTCCTTGAGTCTTATAAACGGTGAATGTATTCTTTTTGTTTGCGATGAGATAAGAACAATACAACAAACGATGCTTGTGATAGCCTCAGCATTCACATTAATTATTTCGACTTCCAAGCTAGAGAATTAGCTTGGACAACTCGAGTCAATCAAAAATTAATATTATTGTCTATGATACTTTCATTCCAATCATGGTGGGATATTTTGCCAAAGGGAGCGGGTTAACTCTCATTCATGGTGCTTGTAGGCATCGACATCCATTCCACCTACCTGTGGATTGTCAATTTGTTCAATTTGGGCAACAGTTCTAAATCCATTATCTCCTTCAAGTGACTAAAGATTTGGTTTCACAAGAGTTCTGGGTGGCCTAATCTCTGTGATGTCCCGCAATTTTTAATTGCAATTCAAATAGAACTCAAGTAGGCATTCAAAGTTTTGACTTGTGATGTGTATTATTTTGGGTTTGGTGGCAAATGTAGATCAATTAATTTCATATTTATAAAAAACCCTATCAGTGTAACATGTATTAAGAATTGGATTTTGATGGTGGACACTAATCGTTTGGAGAATATTAGAAACAGGCATGTACGATTTAAAGACGACGTGCTATATGCTTTGAGTTTTACTATTTGTAGCTTAGCTCGGGCAAAAAAAAGCAAGGCTATCTCAAAATTGAAGAGCATTGCATTGTAGATCATAATAAAATGAAATATTATATACTTACTTTTTTTCTTATCTCATATTGTATTTTATTGGACAGACAGCTAGGGAATGTTTATTTCGTGCATTTCAGATGGAGAGTTTAAAATGTCAAAAAAATCAAAAATTTACATAAGCGGAGAAAAACTATATTTTCTTGGGAAAAAACTGATCTTCTTTGTCTATTGTATTAAGAGGGCTGATGCTGATAGTGGTTCACCTTGTTTCCTACCTGAATCTTCTTTCTGTCTGTTAAATCTTCTAATCTGAACAAGGAAAAATAAATGACGTTCTAAATGGACTATGACTCTATAAATTATTCAAAGCATCTCAAGCTATATGACTTCACAAAACGAGGGAAGGAAAAATATGGTAAAGCATTTGACTTTGGTGCAAAAAAATAACCTCTATTGATGCAAGTCTGATTTTATGCTGAATTTTAAATCTGAGGCGTAAATGGTTTGATAAATAAATGCTGAAGTTTTTACACATTTTAAGCTGCAGACCAGCAATGATAAATAAATGTGAACGCATATCGTCCGTTTTACTCCAACCAGAAATTCATGTTGTATTTATTACAGATTTTGTAAGCTTCCAATTGATTTTTTTAAAATTTTCTTTATTTGAAAATTAATTACTGTAAATTACAATTCACGATGCCAATGAAAAAACTTCCCACTAATGAGATCACAAATATAAATACAAAGGTATTTTTAAACAAACAAAATTTAAAGTTCGATTATTTACATTTGTTTTGAAATCATTCTTCAAAATGAGCCGACACACCTTACGTAATTCAAAATACTACAAAAATCTATGACATCCTCCTACTTTGATGGGGAATCAAGTAAAAATCCACTAGTACGAGTAAAAATTGATGTGAAAACCGAGTAACTAACAACTTTAATAGGAGGAATAGTATTTTGAACTAGTCTATAAAGATAAAGGAATGATGATGGTTACTTTCCCTTAATGATGATTGACAGAGATTCAGAGATAGTATTTTGTGTAGATAGGAACTGGAAAGAGAGGCTGTTATAATTTATTCGTTACACTACTTGTTGGGAGGCTGTGTCAATCAGATGAGTCGGCACTTTCTCACAGAACTCAATCCACTTCTTTTCTTATTACAGGATTCACTGTCTTTCTAAAATCATCACACAAAACAACTCCAAATCACTGACTCACTGGACATCTTCTCTCACCTGTCTTGTCTCTCATTTACACGTTTCATATCCTAATTCCTATCATAATTCCATCTCTCCCTATCCCATTCAATAATTTACATTGGAAAAACTATTTAGTTGTTCTGAAGTTATATTTGTAATGAGATACATATTTCAAAAATATGATATGCAGCAGCGTATTGAGGCTCGCTACTGGTTGGTTGTGCAGATATTCTTGTATTATTAAGTGATGGTACTTTTACTTTGCAAAATTTAAAATTTCTATTGAGGTTAGTTTCGGTTATTTTTATTTGAATATTGCAGGCTTTCAACAGAAAGTGAAATAGATTTTTGAGATAAAATTAGAAACTATAAATGCTGACTACTTTTCTTTTTTCTCTGATGTAGGGAATATAGGGTGTTGAAATATTTAAATGAATTTGTAGCTTCAATTATTTCCCCAGTGATAAAGCTATAAATATCCTCCGTTTATTTGATGATACGATTATAATTTCCATTAAAAATCTAAAATTTGTGGCTTTGTCCACAAGGCACTAATTATCTTGTAAAAGGTTTCGTGAGGAGTTGAGTTTAGAGACTCTTCTTTTTCAAACAATCTTTTATAATTCATATGTGCTGTAAAAGTGGAACAAAAAACTGCAGTAAGCTACTAAATTTATTACTTTATATTAAACTACATTTCTATTAAGATGGAAAATCTTAAGAGGATTTGGAAAGCGATTGTATTATATGCATAAATAAATAGTTTACGACAAATATCAAATAATGTAAGAGAGGAGAAACCTATATGTACCTAAATGCCGTCACTCCAGTCCAGTCCCTTGCTCAGGTAGGTACACACACATATTATTATTAACTAGTTGAATGCACTAATGAATATAAATGTTCTCCATATTAAAATCTTTACCTGAATGTGGGAAACTTGAATTTTATAACTCATTTTATTACCATATTTAAACGTTGGATTTGAGACAACTGTAAGTTTGTAATTTTGAAACATTGTTTATTCAAAAACTTATCCGATTAAATTGATTGCATCAAATAAATAAATTTAGAGTAAATATTCGTCAGACCATTTAAAATTTACAGTTAAATTTGGACTCCAAATTCAAAAACGAAAAAGAAGAAATACTGTTTGATGAAATGATGTTTAGAAATGTTGTTAATTTTAAACTAAAATTTCACATTGCTCCTATCAAAAGCGATACAAAAAGAGTATTTTTCTGCAATAAAATGTTTTCCAGTAGGTGGTCCATCAGTTCAGCTTCTTACAACAAAATCTTAAATAGGTGGAGTAAATCGAGATAGTTAAATAATGACTGATCGATCCTAGCCAGACAATCTATTATATTGAACCCAGCCTCCTTTACATTTTCTTGTTCAAAAAGATGGTAAAAAAAGTACATAAAATGCATCAATTTTTTATATTCATATTCACGCAAAGAATAGGAAGACCCCATTGTTGAATCATTTTGTTCGTCTTGTGTGTGCTGTAATGAATCGTACAAAGGATGATGATTCGGACGAGTGGACTGGACTGATCTGAGTTTTTTTTTTCAATTAGGGACGATATAGATTACTGAGTAAAGGAGCGATCAGACAGGACAAAGAGAGATTTGATGGGCATTAGATAGTATTATGAGCACACCAATGGCCAAGCTTTATAAGAATTACGTTACCACAAGTTTTGTGGTCTCGGTTTCTTGATGGAGAAAGATCAGTTCATCACCATTAGGTAAATGAGAATACTCATGGAGAATCACGATCAAACCTCAAAGTAATCCAATCAACTCAAGAGTAAGAGCTTACAACACTAATGAGAATTAAGTACCACGTACTTGGCTTCACTTTGGCTTGCTCCTCGTAATCATTTCTCCTGTACCGTTCAACTAGAAGAACACAGGGATTTTAACTGCAAACGTCTCTCAATATTATTTTCTGGAAACCTCATTTGACAATGCAATGATAGTCTTTACATTCAACCCGTGCTTGATCATTTAATATTCTTGAGAGTTAAACTAGATATTAGCTTGAGTTTGGATGCAGACAACATGTTTTACATATTTCAATTTTGACCTTTGCATATCACTTATAATTTACTGATTTCTAGTATTAAAATGCAAATGACATTTAACTACTTGAAACGGTGAAATATAATAATATAACTTGATTAAAAAACTGGCACGAGCGCTTTGAGAATTTTGAGATAAGTACTTGGCTTTCTATAGATTTTAACTACTTGAACGTCAAAGCTTGTGCAAATCTGCAATTAGACGGTATCATTTTTTATTAGCCTATATCATGACTATAAGGGGAGAGGAGATGTTGATTGATATACTTTTGATTTACGTGTGGTATTCGAATTTTATTTAATTTAAGGGAAAACTAAGAAACTTGGTGGTCCACTTGTAGAGAACGAGATTATATCAATTATTATAGATCCCATATGATTTTTTTCTAGCTTTCAACCACTAGCCATCAGAGCTCAATAAATATCAATCACGGACGCTAATAGCACTTGGTGGAGGGCAAACTTATCTCTAAGCGAGAAATCGATACAGATCAGCTCTGTGCGTAGTGTTTCATAGCTGTACGGACGGTCAAGCGGTTCCTGTTCTTGTTGCCGTCGATTGAGAATTGGGAACAGATTAGTAGATATGCCTATTTCATTTGTTTTGTACGATACCCAACATTGACGAGAGGAATGTTTTAGGTAAATAACTGTAATTACGACTGATAAAGTTGATTGCAAATTTTTGACGTATTTGAAAATATTTGAAAGAATCATTTTGTTAATTATTCACCCAATTCCACTGTCTGTTGATCGTTTGTACTGTAGGCTAGGCGTCTTTAATTAAATTCAAGGGACCACCAGTTCAGTGACAATTAATTCGTCAACGTCCACTCATACCAATGATTTTAAAACACGTGTGATGATCAATAATACAGTGTCATGACATAATGTTCGACATGCCACGCATAAATTATCCCACGAGAGGATGGGTATTGAACGCAAACCCGTACATAACCTCGCAATTTCTTGTTTTAACTTTTGGTATAAAAACAACTTTTGTCTCCAATTTCAATATTAATTTACATACATATTTTTTATAAAAACTACAAGCTTCAACATACTTGTATTGATCCTTGAATACCTGCCCCTTTGAATTTGATACATGCTCAATCAAATACTTGGATAGAATATAAATTATCCATCGATTTAAGTTCCTCGTTGCACTAGTCACGCTATAAGGCACAGATTGGTGCAGATTTTAAAAAGCAATTCATCAGCCGAGCTGACCTTCATTATTTTCAGAGCTAATAAGAGTGGTAGATCGATACAACTGAATAAACTATACAATTTAGGTTAACTTTGACCTGAAGCATAAATTACAATTTTGATGATCACACCGAACAGAACAGTGTACCGTTCTGTAAGAGGAAATGAAATATTTTAACCTAGTCGACGGCATTGGAAGCAGAAGTCCTGTTCAGCCGGTGCCTGAACTGTGTTGTACTATTTTTTGTCGATAAAGGGAAGTGGAGGCCTGAGCTTATGCTGGCGTCCGCTCCATTCCATGACAAGTCTTGACAAATTGCCCTCTGGAGACTCCATCACCTCAGTATTCAGCCCAGCATCAAATCAATGTTTTTATCTACAAGGAAAAAATAGATTCCTCACTAGCTCTGTCCGCATGTCGGTCCATGTTGAAATTTGACATTTCATTCCTCATGAAGATTTCAATGCCATTAATCGTCTTTGGAATGAGCCTCTTTGTGATCACCAAAAAGGTGCACACATGGATAGACGGACTGGCGGAATGCTCGACTGGTGACTTTTCAATGAAATCAGCCGCTCCTGCTGCTTCTTCTTAAAGAAAAATTAAGAAGCGGTGACTTGGCTTTGTTTTACAAAACAATATCTTTTCCTAGCAATAGAGACTCTCATAAGGTATTAGTCACCAGTCACCATTACGTTGAATTACAGGATACATTACACACCATAGTATTTTTATCCGTACACTTTTCACATAGACAACTATCTGTCACCTTGGATAAGTGGACATGCAGCCCTTCCACAATCAACCAACAAATATTTTCCCCGTGTCAAACTATCTCCCTTGTGTTTTTTTTATTCTACAATTTGTTTACCATGTTGATGATTTACCACATCGTCATGCAGAGAAACAGTCCATTGGTTGTCACCATTTACCAAGTACATTAGCATTGACTGGATTCCGTTTACCTTTAGTCTAGTTACTCCATTAGCATTAGCCTTGAGTGGTGATTGACCATTTGGCATTTTGATATAAAAAGCTGATTCGAGTCATGATAGAAGCACTACTCAAATTCTGAATTTTACAAAGGCATTTTAATCTGACGCTGAACCTGTGGTATTATATAGATATGAAACTCGTTCTCATGTGAGTGGTAAAAATTAATTGAAGCGATTTTTTTATTCCTCAAGTTCCGTCTTTTGGATCTCTGTTTTATTCTCTCACTTATGTCATTATGATTTAGGTAAGGAAAGAACAGTGGAATATGTTACCAAGTTGAATAATTTAGTATCCATTTCAAAATCTCAACACTTTGTCAATGCGTTAAAAAGTAACTTTGACAAGGCTTCCAAAATTTACAAGAAACATTGAAGGCATATAGCCTTTGAAGATTTTATGCTACAAGAGGTCAAAGTTTATTTTCCTTTGAATTTATGCCCCACTATGGTTGATGCTGATGTAATTTTAATTATGCCATGATATCAAGTACATGTTTTTAACATTTTATGTAAAAGTGACTGGAAATAGAAAACTGAGACAAAACATAAGAAGAACTGTCAAATTGTACCTCTACTGCCACTAGAAACGTTAATTACTTTTAAATATTTGGTAAAGTCAAACAATACATACTCTAATAGAAACGTATTTTTTTCAAAGAGCTAGTTAAAGAGAAATTTGTAGTACTTTATTGAGTGGCAATGTTGAAAGCCAAGACAGCATGCATTGTAAAACGAATCAGTCGGGAACTTCAATAAGAGACACTCAAAGAATATAATCGTTTAGCAAGAGTTGCGAGGAACATGCAGTAACTCACAAAATTCCTGGAATTAAAAAAAAGGCAGTTGTTTCAAAAAAGTTAGTTGAAGATTATACTCATTAAAATTTAGATAGGAGTTGAAAAGTTCCACAATATATTTGTGTTACAGGTGAAATATTGACACCCGTCAGTCTGCATTTATTAGCGAAAGCTATCAACTCAATGCGTCCTCTAGTTTTTAAAAATTAATATGTGTGTATCTATCATTCGGAGAGTGGGATTGAGGCTTGAATAAGCAAAATGATTTGGTACAAAGGGACTGAACATGTAAAGATTTTATGGCATTCCCACTCACGATTATTATAATTTGATCTAATTGCCATGAAACACGAAGACAAGTTTCTTCTTCTTCACGATGCCTCATTTTGGAATAAATGGCGGAATGACTTCTAAATTATTTTACACAATAGATCGACTTAATGTCATTATTATTTGTCATTGGTTTATATTTATTCGACGGGGGTAGCTTTGCAACTCCTGTGTGACCCTGGGTCTGACATTTAAAAATAAATACTGTAATATGTCTGCTAATTAGAGGGAGGAAATGCGATGCGCATCTAATGAGGATTTCATCATCTTGATTGAATAAATAATCTGTGTACATGTCAACAAGTCTAGGAGAAGAAGTTACCAATTCCTCATCAACAACTTCCACATTTTCACCCAAAGACCTTAAAGAATCAATAAACTGTAGAAGAACAGCAAATTATGAGACGTTCCCTTATGCACTATCGCCCACACTTACTATTCCCTACTTGTCAATATTTCAATTTTCGTTTGATGTCAAACTTTGGCATTAGTATCACGAAGAATTTAAGTTTACTGTACGTGGCTCAAAAATTACCGGCCGCTGAAGGATTTAATGATGACAGAGATTTATTTCCAAGATTTTGGGGAAAAGTTTCATTGATTTAAAAAGCTGACCCTATGCATCCTTCCAAACACTTTTTCAACAGGATTCATGTCGACAAACCTCTTCCAAGTTTTTCAAAGGAGGTTTGATTAACAAGGGTCCGATTTCTCCCGAATTTCTCCATTTACTTGCTAAACGACACCATATCCGCCAACAAAGTTGATAACATGTATATGCATACCTGATCAACCAGTTTATCAGTTAACTACCTTCTACTACCAGCGTAATTTTAATTAATGATCTTTACCTTGGCCGAACATTCTAAAAGTGAAAAACGTTTATTGCAATTTCATGTCCGATCCATGTCTTGAAAAACACGGTAATGAACAAGTGTTATGCGAATTAAAAAGCAATAGCTTGCGCCATTTATCAAGGGCTGCCTGTTTTCCATTAGACTGTCCTATAGACCCTCTAGGACGATCTCCTCAGCTAACTGAATTCCTCTTGATGAGAACAATAATGAAGACAAGATCTATTAGGTCCACCTTAATTATTTTCTATCCGCCTCATCTCCACTAACAATTCCATTGTTCTTCTATCTTCATTCTATACATTGGCATTGTGTCCAACCTAAAGCCAGGTGGACTGAAACTGAACTAGTCCCTGTCGCTGGAAGCTGGTCTTGGGATTTTTTGAGCTTTTCCATCATTGTCATCTTGATATGGAAATATGTGGAGACGGGACGGGATTGAATTGGTTTGAAGACATTTTAGATTTCAGACAACGGGGTTCGGTAACATCCCAAAGGGAAAGAATCAAGATAAAATACCCCGTTCACCACTCTAGTAACATGCCCATTTGCATTATCTTTTGTCCTTTACAAGAACTCAGAACGCCTACCCTCCTGGTTGTCAACAACATTTCAACGTCTATAATAGAAACGCAAGAAACCTAATTTATAAAAAATCGGCTGGGGAATATCTTCATCGCAAGTCCATCCATCATGAGGCACGCTTCCATCACAGGTTTCAGTCTAAAATTCTATGGGGAACTCATCTTTGCATAACAGGTGATTAAATGTCACATCCAACCCTGGCATTTGTCGATTAAGTTTCTCTAATTTCTTTTAATTGCTTCTCGTTCTTTTCGCTGGAACTACATTTTAACCTTGTAGACTTTAGTGAGGTTTTCTTGAGCACGCGACCCACCTTTTTATTTGTCAATGCATCGAAAATTGATAGGAGGTGGGTTTTTGTATCTTTTGTTTAATGTATTTTTTTATGTTGGTGAAGTATCACCCTTGGTACACAAGATAGCCGTTGCACCCAGATATTGTCCGATTAGCTTTTCAATCACGAAGCATAATATCTCATTTCGGCAAGGTTTCTGATTGATTTAAATAGCCTCCACTATCCAATGTGCTAATTCATATTTAAAATCAAAACTAGTAATCTACGATCAAATATTCATAAATTGGTACAACAAAGAAATAAATTACAAGATCTTACACCGCTGTCAACAGAACTAGCTTACATCATTCAGTAGAGTGTACGCAGAGTGAGTGAAATCTTGAAAAAAGGCAAATAGACATGACATACCTGCTTCGAAAGATATTTGGCAGAGCGTAAATCCTTTAAAAATTCGACAGTTATGCAAACACAATTAAGCAGACTTATTAATTTAATTATCTCATCTTGCATTGCATTGACCTAAATGCTAGTTCCATGACAGAACGATACAATCATCAAAGTGATCGGCTTTGCGTTCTACTAATAATATTATTATTGTCTGTCTTATGCACCCATGCGTCCAGAATTAATTAATTGTAAATGAAGGAATATAATTATGAAGCGCGTCTGAGACCTGAGTTCCTTCTGTAATGCTACAGTAGTCTGTTCAACTTAGCTTTGTAATATCAACTAATGCCTTATTTATCTTTTGATAATACAACTTAATTACAGACTAAATTACAAAACCGCACTGTCAGCATGTCAACATTACACAAGGTAAGTGCAAGTGTTGTCAATTAAATCTAGTATCTTGATGCAACTGTGCATTCGAATTATTTTCAAGTGGGGACGGAAGGAAGTTGCATCACAAAGGATGGGAGCATCTTGCCCCTCTAAATTTAAACTTCATTTAAATCTAGACAATTTTTTATTTCCAAATATCTTATACTTATCTTATACTATCCAAATATCTTATACTTGAACTTATATTTTAAAAATTTACTCTTTGTATTCTCACTAATTCAAGCTAACTAAATGTCGGCCAATTGTGAGATACACCGATAAAGTTAAGTTCCCCCATTTTCATGCAAGTGCTGTAAAAATACCTTGAAAAATCGAAAAGATTAAAAAGGAACGTTAAACTGAGCCTGAAGCCATGTGATAGAAATCAGACCAGAAGCAGCTTCGTAATGTAACTAGTGTCGAAATGTCAGTTTAAATTACTAGGCAACAGCCAGACTTACAAGTCAGAGTGCATACACATGGCTATATAGTTTGTAGTTAGTGACTGGCATAGTAAGTACATGGCGTGGTAGTAAAACTGCCTGAGTATGACTTAGTTCTTTTTTTTCTTATTCCATTATCTGTAACAATGGGTTAGTTTTTGTACGTGTTGTTGCTTTGCACCTGATCTGGATCTCTGAGGCGAGGAGAACCTTGGCCTACACAAGGAAGAAGGAGAGTGAAGTGTGGATTCTCGTTTTTTCCCTACTTCATCCGTGAAGTCCATGTTATTGAGTTGACGATAAAACCCATTCATTATTATTTTCATTACCGTCATATTATTGCCATCAAGACGAAAGTATAGGGTAATCTTTTCCTTATAAAATTATTCCATAATCCATCAACAGCTCTGTTTTACAACTTTACAAATGACTTGACAAGATAGAGAACTTTTAGCGATGGCCGATTGTTCATTATGATTACCACAACATTATGATAGGTAAGGTACATGTTGAACCAATAGGAATGATATTACACAGTGGCGTGTCTTCTTAATCTCCTCCGTGTGACTTGGGCAGATAACCTGCACCCTTTTGAGGGAATTAAAATCCATCACGAATTGATCAAATATTCCCAAACGGAGGTATTCTAAAGTAATGTGCTCTTGTCACGCTGAGGAATTAATTGACCTTAACGCCTGCTGATATCTTAATCCTAAGACAGACCGACAAACGTGAGAAGAATCTGGATGATTGAGACTCTCGCTCCAAATGAAAATGAATTATTTATTCAAATTAAATATTTCAATACGGAACCAATATCAACTAGTGTTTGATTCTACATCAACTCAACGATTAATTCAGTCATGCTGACCCTCAAATAATTCTATGCTTGCTACTATTATGAGCATTGTTATCTATAGGAGCATATAAAAATGAAAAAGTGTACACGGTCATAATAATGGAGCAGGTCAAATGAGAAGATCGTATCAGCGTAATTGGGTTTGATTTTAATTTCTTTGGAAAGGTTTGGATTTAGAATATACTCCATCCTATCTGCTATCTGCTCTGTGTTCCAGAAGATTATTAAATGATCCAATCTTCCAATTACAATACAATAAATAAAAAATTAGTAATGGCATTACTTTTTTTTTACCTTGATTCAAATTATCATCATTCTATTTTAAGGTTGTCCCTTTCTTGGCCGAATCCCTTTCCTCGAATTTTTTTATACGATCCTCTGCAAAGGCAGTGGATCATTATGGGAGTCATTCAAGTAAAGGACAAATCTCGTGTACATTATTCAAGATGTGTGTATGAAGATAGATATTTGAAATGGATTGAAATAAAAGTAAATTTACCGAAGGAATCCAAATAAGGCTTCAATGATAATGAGAGTATAAAAATAAATAATGGAGAGTTTTTTTTTACTTGGCTCATCCCATGCCAAGAAGACTACTCAACTGCTTCACAGCCATCCTGATGAGTATCAGTATAGATTTTGTGGATGATGACAATATGCAAAAAGCAATCAAATGAGATGACAAGTACCTGAAATACCTTTTGCACTTAACATTTTTATGATGAATCCTTCTTCAACTCTTGTGTAATGTTTGATAGCCAAGTCTAGGCTGGGGCTTGAGTTTACTGGATAGCGCTTCAGTGTGACGAATGGCCTTCGCCTGGCAATTGAAGATGTGTTCATTTTGATTATGTAACTTACATTCTAAATACTTACTGCACAAGTCTATAGATCTCCTCATACTTGATGAATATAAAACCAGAAGAGCAAGTGCAAGTTTTACACTTTTTCATCAGATTCTGATTCACAGTTTGCTAATTGCCTTGCTCTATTTCGTCCGTTTTTTTCCTCTCTGACGCTGGCTCAAATTTAAGCTCTGCGCTGGGTTAAGTTATAATAGGATCTTTTGATTTTAGTTATAAGTCTGATATATAAGCCCCATTATATCTATTGTGCTCCCCATTAAGGCAAGGCATTAACGATTTCTTTTCAATGCTTGGGGATACATTGTCAATGGATCGATTTGAAAGATGCCGTTTGTGAATAAATTTTTTTCCTAGACTGAGCTGAGTTTTAGCTTCCGAAAGGAGAGTGGAGAATCCTTCAAATTTTTATGTGTTTATCCTTGCCTTGTAAGTGACAATTTTCATGGGTAAGATGTTATGAGCGGCGAGTACTGAGGAGGGGTAGCCTCAATTCAATGAATGAAAAAGGATGCTGGATGAGCAATAATAAAAACCCAGATGGATGACAAAATCGTGGGAAGACGATTACTTGTGGAAGGAAACACGAAGTGGCTTTATTTTATTCATGTATGCCGAAATACAACTAGGATACGTCTCAACCTCGACTCCCTCTTACAAACAGCACAATTGGTCCGCGTATATATTTATAGGTAGTCAAATATATTTCATGTTTTTATCTCATTTACATTCAAAGTTTTTGTACACACACAAACTAAGGCTTTCCTTTCCTGAACTGCTCTTTACCTCTTCGTTTGTAAGTAACAAGGTATCATTAAGGTATTACGCTTAAAAATACAACTGTATTTGTGTCACTAAGCTTATTATTATGATCTTCCAATCGTAGTTCCCAGAAGCACAGAATCTAGACTTCTTTGACGACAAGTCTGTTAAAATTACACAATCTTCACGCATAAATAATACATAATATAATTGCTGGAATGAACAACGTTGCTTAATAATAATAATAATAATAATATTGTCGTTATTATACACATACATAGTACAGTATTTTGGGTCACATATAATTGCATTCAAAAAAGGCTTATTGCTGCTTAAAACTATTATTTACAAGTTGGATGTACAAACCACAACATTTTCACGGAAAATCACCAGGAATGAAATGCTTTAAAAAACTTTATGGGCATAACTTACAGTAAATCCTATAGTCTAACTAGATATGTAAGAAAAGAAAGGAAATTTATACAAAACTGGTAACGATAAAATGCAGTGGACAAGTTCTGAGAAGATTTGGATCGGAGCTATTGGAGGGACGTTGTATTTTCTGGAAATCCAGCATTGGGACGAAATCAACGAACGGGAATGAAAAGTGAAAAATTGTCCAACTGGACGCTTTGCGACTTTCCATTTGAACTGTACAAAGACAAAAGGCTTGTAAGTGACAATCGTAAAATTCAAGCTGCCTGAATTCGGGTACAATATCACAAAAGGGAGGAAAAACCGAAATTAGAAAAATCTATACAAGTATACCAGAAGTAGTACAGTTTCGCAAATTTTGAAACTCGCAAATAAAAGGACGGGTTTATTGATATGTACAAGATTATTGCAATGAACGGCCAGTATTTCAATCGTTTGATTTGAATTTAAGTAAATTTTGTATTTTACACAAAATTAAATACATTTTAACTTACCTACTTATCCGACAATATATTATAAATGCAAATCCTCTCAATATCCAAAAAAAAACTAGTCCTAAACAAATCGTAACTTTAAAATTCTTTAAAGCTAATGCTTATTTTTTTTTAAGAAAGACACCAATCAGCATTGGTCTATAAGCAGGAACGTTAGGCAGAAAACTCTTTATCGATGGTCAGCCTAAAATCAGGGATTAGAGAGACTTTCAACACCATATTTCTGATCTTCGCGATAATTTAAGAGTTGACAACGAAAGTGTGTATAAATTCAAGGGTTAATTTGGACGTACAAACTCACATACTTCAGGGTTTTTAAAATTCTTAGATAAACTGGCCGTCACTCCCAATAACAATTCTTTTGATTACATTCTACAGGACTTGTTCTTTAGGATACGTTCCACAAGGCGGTACGATTATTATTATTAATTACTGAGACGAACTTTGGAAATGATATGACTGAACATTGTGTAGTTACAAACCGATTTAGGTTGCAATTTTGGGGACGGATGGGCTAGAGTTGTTGCTCGAACTGCGAGTTAGATCAAGAGGTGTGCCAACCCTTTCTGTACTCGGACTACGACTTCCACACGACGAACGATGAGAGGTCCTCTTCATGGTATTATTATTATTATTGTTTGCATTGCTTAAATCTTCAACTTCATCATCGTCCCTGTCTGAATCCCCGTACTCTGACTTAATTTCATGTTTCATTTCAATATCCTCCGAATTATAGTCTCTATCATTTTCAGAATCATTGTCACAAACAGCATCGTCTTCCATATCCGAGATATCACCATTCATACGGGGAAACTTCTTAGGTCTAGTGTAAATGTCATCCACGTGATTATTATTAGTGCTTTTAGCAGACAAATCAATTGGTCGCTCTTGGATGGGAACATTGCGTAATTTCATCAAAGGGAACAAAGCAGGTTCATCGGACCCATGATGAGAAATCGGTGGAGTGAGGGTAAGGCTTGATGATGGAGGGACCACTGACGTCACTCTGTGCCTAATTGAATTTTGGTTAGGTGGACTTGCTCGGTTATTTGGGGAATGGCTTAGGGAAATATTGAGATTAGCTGCACTCAAATTGCTTGGTAAGTTAGCAAAAGGGGACGGCATACCTTCGGCCAGACTGGCAGCCGAAAATAACTTGGAAGGGTGAACTCCGCCATTCAGAAGTGGAGGAGGGACTGAATTCGGATTCGGTGGAAATCCACCGGGGAAAGCAGCAGCTGCAGCACCAGGGAAATTGGGAAAGATGAATCGATAAGGGTTAAATGAATGGAGATTTGGTTGGGCAGAAAACATGGCAGGCCACAACCGCAGGGGATCGTATCCCATTTTCATTAAATCTCTTGTTATTAGATCAAAAGACAAGAGGTCATTGGGTTTGACCTCGTGCGGAGATCCGGGAGGCATAGCAAACAATGGGGTACTACTTTTACCCTCATCTGCTGATGTTTCTGACCTGGGTGACTCCAAAGAGCCAGGAGATCTAGTTGTCCTCGACATATCCTCTCCCCTATCATCTTCAGAATACAGAGACTTTCCGCTTCCAGGCTTCATCCCAGTACTTCCCATTCCGGCAGCTCTGAAGTAATCTGCTAAATCAGAGTTCGCCAGCTTCCGATTGAGAGAGGAAAGAGACTCTGGACTCAAACTGGAAAGGGAAGTAAAAGACGGAGGGAGACCATTTGTTCCATTTCGAGATGCACTGCTAGAAGGGGTCCTTTCTCGATCTCTTTCTCGCTCATCAGACCCATGGTTCCCGATAGACCCGAAGGATGTAATTGTTGAGGGTAGTTGACTTTTTCCTAAGCTACTTTGGTAACTGTTTGGTGAGTTGTTGTTTGCCACAGACGAGCTGTTGTTATTTCGTTCTGGACTGTGTCCCATCCCGTTTGTGTGACCCTGGGCTTGAAGTAGGCAGTGGATCTTGAACCAGTTCGACCTCCGTCCGTATCTGGAACCTGATTTTGACATTCCTACCTGCAGACATTTTCGTAATCTGCACGATTTGCATGAAGTCCGGTTCTTCTTATTTATCTCACATCGTCCTCCATTTTTGCACTCGGCAATACCGCTCACGTTATTGTAAGTCCGGCCGAAGAATGACTGCAAGTTAAATAACAAACATAAATTGAATAATTCATTTCTTGATTGATTACACTCCATGCCCCTAGGTTTGGTCTCTAATAAACTATTAATTAGTCATTAAAATGATTTGATGAGCTATTCTAACTAAACCTTGGTGCCAAAACAAGCATCATACCCAAGTCAAATAGTCAAATGATGTGAGTGAGTGCCATGATCTAAAATACTATCTGTGGTGAAATTGCAGTTTATATTTAAGCCATACTCCTCGTAACATGAGGTAATAATTCTGCTCCAATTCTTCACGCCCTCCCGAAAATTTCTCACGGTGAGTACCACCTTAAAACTAATAACTATACGAAACGAGGGCTTGTCTAAATTAGGTAAAATTGCTCTACCGAAACGTCATTAACGCGCATTTCTAGCTCTACGGCCATGAAGTGTTTAAAACTTGAGTCATTAAAACAAACAAACACCTTGGTTGTCAGAGAACAGAGTCGACCCTAAAACTCGAACCAACAGTTCATCAGAATTTTATTGTTCCCCTGAAGTTATTGAAATTACTTCAAACGAATGCCAGCAAAAGGAATTTGTATTAATCTATACATACTACCTCGTTATGGCCATCTTTTGTTGATGTGGACTGAATAATTCCTTTACCAATATTTCCTGTTAATTCCACTTAGGTGTTCAACATACTTGCATGCAGCTAGATTGTCTTTTCTATTGTTTTTAAATGATGATCCAAATGATTTCCTAGTCTCAGTTAATATAATTTATTGGGTCCTCCAGTTCATTGTTGTTACATTCTGGGAAACGAGACCCACGTCAATAGTAGCTTCGTTTGATATTTGGCATACTTATACCTGCCTAACATGACTCACTGAGCTTTCTTGCCATTCTTCTTATACCCAAAAACTTTTCAGACGCCTGCCCTTCGTGGAGATTGGACCTTTCATACAACTTTAAACCTAAATATTCTACTAATCTCATCTTTATGAATTTGTAGCCATAATTCTACATTTTGATTCTTTAGGATTGCTTGAAATTCGACAGAAATGTGAACTATTTTTAACGAAGGAGCTCCAAAAATTTACCAATTGTATAAATTGTTAAGGGAAACATGAACTGGAGATATTCTGAATTAAGGTATGACTGAAAAAGGCCTAAAAGGTATTTAAATAAAATATCTAGACCAACTACTTAGCCCATATTAGATTAAAATACGACAATTCCAGAATTCAGTGTCAAATTTGAGGCAAACCTAATTTTTCTTCTCACAAATCCTTAGAGCCCACAGAAAAGGAAAACTCCTCGTCGTGACTTTAAAATAATGTAAAGCAACTCAATTAGATTTGGTGTTACGCCCTTGTTACCTATTACAGCATATTTACCTACGAAATCATTCAAACCCAATCCAAGCTCTGAAATCCACATAGACATGATTTTCCGCCACTTCCGTCAATTTACCTTAGTAAATCTACCCAACTCAATCCCCTCATTCTATTTACCTGACACACAAATGATTCATGTATATTGAAATCTAACCTTATAAAGTCTTTGGAATAGGAATTATGATATTATGGACATCGGATAATTTGTTTTCCCCTGATTGTTTCTTGGCTTGGCCTTTTTTCTAGACGTACGGGTTCCTAGGGAATCGAACAGAAATCTTGAGTAATTACTTGACGGCTCAGTTCAAACTCCTTTTCAATTAACAGTTTAACAGGGCACTTAATAAGTACTATGACATGGTTGTGCTTGGACTAAGATTTGGCTTGTTTGCACCATTATTCAAGGAGAACGGTCTCCCATATCTAACAGAGAATAATGGTGAAGCCAAACAACATCCCAATCCCAACAAACCACAAAACTCCGTCCTCAACTCATTTGACTGAATTTGCAAGTATAATTAGCTCACATCCTCAGAAAAATTAAATCCCGCATTCCTTTTTAGTCAAGGCGGACTTGAAGTCTAAACGAACCTATAAATTATGTCCACTTCCAACTTCAACCACTGAGGACTTGAATGAATATTTATTTTTACTTACTATTGCTATGAGATAAGCAGTCTTGATGCATTACTGACACACTCATACAGTTCTCGAGCCAGAGTCAATTCGTGATACACAACCCAGCCCTTCTTAATCTCTTTGCTGTCTTATACAAGTAAATTAGTCTTTTGGCTCCAGCTCATCTACTTTCAACCAAGTGTCTTAATTTGTCTTGGACTTGTTGTCATTTGAAATGTAAAAATACTCAACCCTAGTCCTTGATACTAAATTTAATAAGTAATTCGGAGCTTAATCTAAATAAACCAAATGAAATTCTTACCTTGCATCCTTCGCACGTGAAAGCTCCGAAATGGAACCCGGCAGCCGGTTCTCCACAGACTTTGCACAGTTGGTTCATCTACGAACAATCACAAGAAAATTCCCGAATATTAACACAAAATTCACTTTCATTAACCCCATTCGATCCACCTCAACCGCACTGAATGATTCACGATCTCAAAGCTTGTGTATTAAACCTCGAGTATTATTCAGTTTCACTTAGATTTATAAACTATGATTGTAATAAATATGCATATCAGCACGCACTGATTCACAAGATTGGATTGGTAGTCCAAATAGCTAATATCTCATAATTTTCAGTCTACTCCGTCTCATGTCTCAAAACTACTAGTGTGAACAAAACGACTGAGGAGAATCCAAATGTTATTATTACGCATTATGACTTGCAGTAACAGATCACAGAAGCACACCAAAAAACTATTAACATCCATAAAAATGGATCCTTTCCCCACGAATTGATTGTGAGGACTGAGGATCTCAATGACATTTCCCTAATACCTCTTTACATATTTTTACAAGAAAGACTACGTTCCAAGTGTTCCAAGATCATATATTAAGATACCTATCAACCTTTATGAGAGCAACTTTGTTAGTGGTAGGTATTGGCTGTGGTGTGTTTTGGTACTGGTACTTAGTACAGATAGCTGTGGAGGTTCCCCCACATCCACATGTTTCTCTAGGATATAAAATGAATGCATGTGGATAGTAGATCTTACACACTAATGCAGGTAATGATTGTAATGAAAGAGCAGATGGAACTTTGCAACGCTGAGGTGTGGGTTATGCATGTAATATGATGTGTCTTGGTAAGAATGTGTAATAAAAAGTGCACGTTACTCTAATCTAAGAAACATTTGTACAAACATTAGAGCCACACAAAACAATAATTATCTATTACGACTGACACTGACTCTGACTGGACTTGGTAACTGTCTGCTGTAGATCAACAACCACTAAGCTATTTCCCCTTAATACAATTCCCTTAACTTTAAGCACCGACCAATTTATATACAAATTCCTGCATTGTATTTTATGAATCCATCCATTTCCTTTGATTCGTGTAGGCTGATGTAGGTAGACCAATTTCTTTAGTGTAATTTAATAAAATGTACATTATATAATGTCTTAAACCTTAATGAAATTAAAAATTAAGAGCATGTCAGGATTTTATTGCTTATATCTGTAGATTCGTTTTTATCTCGGCCCAATATCTTGTAAAATATTTCGCCTTGGAGGAAAATCATAAAAACATCTTGGCCTTCCTCAAACTTTACTTTCGTTAACGAACATGTGTTAAATTATTATGGCTTATTTGTCATTAGTACTTTATCATTTTTTGTCTTGCTCTTGAGGATCCTTTTCCCTTTTGAAAACCAAGTGTGTGCGATGAGTTTTATACAGACACAAATTAATGTGCGAAAGAACCTCGAACTTAGGTAATACATGGACCTAATGAACAGTATTGCACTATAATATTTGTTGATAGATCGCCTTAAGAGGCCACTAGCCCAAATTATTACAGGAGATGAATAATGTGAGGAATTTAGGGAGGGCAAAGGAAACCTCAATCTCATTACTAACTTATCGCTGCTAGGTTGCCTAAAACCTTGCTTAAGCAACTCAAATTGACATTCTTTTGTGTCACCTAAAACTAATTCCAGCGGTCTAGTTTACTATAGATCCATTTATTTATTTATATATCATTTGATTCATTAAGAAAAACGCTTTGACCATACTGCTACCCAAAGCCACTAATTTTTACAAAGAACCGCAACGATTGTACACCAGCCCTGCAATAAGATGGGAAAAAAATTTCGCCTCGTAATAAAAGTAAAACCACAAATATTATCTAATAGATTTTATGCTTTTGTGGTAATTTAATTCCGATTGCACAGCAATTCAAATCTGTTTCATTGAAAAAGTATCATATTTCATTCAAGCATACCTTCATCTGTGTATACTTAATTCTAGAGAATAAGCCTTGATGGGAACTAGGCTAATCCTACAGTTCTTTATTACAAGAGTTTCCATTTTCAATCACCTTCTCACAGCGGATCCTACTCGTTAACCCAAGATTGAATGACTTTTTGGGGTATTTAAGTAGAAGATAAAGAGATGGTATTATGCAAGGGCATCCCCAACTGAGTGATTTTTGGTGAGGTTGAGTGAAAGTATAAAAAAAATTATGTCATAAGAGCGCAATTTATAAATTATTGGAGCGCATCCTTGTTCAACTCTTATTAGGTCGGACTCACTGCTCACTGTAACCAGCACGCCTATCCTTTCAAGTCTTAAGTAAAGCAATCATGGCATGAAAACTCTAATCATAATATGTCTAACACAATATCCTTTTCATAGTTAATAGCATTAGAATTACAATTAAGGGAGCAAGGTGCACGTGGCTCCTTCGCTGCAACAGATCGTGTATTTAAATCACCAAGTGACGAACTACGTTTCATCACTACGTGAAAATTATTTAGCACCATTGGTGAAATGCCCTTTGTTTGGCCATCATGTCACCAAGTAAAACAGCAGAAAAGCATATAGAGTAAGGTAAGGTATGGCAAACTGGAGTAAAGGAAGCCCAGCAGGTAATCTTTCTTCTAATTGAAGGCAATTCACGTATCTGCTTCTACTGCCAGGATCGTAAGACTTGCCTCTAAAGACCATTTAGATAATTTCGTGATTCATTGTAGTGAAGACAATTTAGCTGTGGATAACTTAAGTTTTCAACATGGGCTTTTGTGTTTGAGTAATTATATTTTGCACCTATTTGGGCTCTCTGTGTAAGCTACAAACGAATCATGAGTTTAAAATCCAGTTTACGTCCCTGAATAAAATAACAACAAAAAATTGATATATGGATCAATCTCTTTCCCCTTATTGTGCATTGTATGATTTGATATTGTGAGTCCTGCACTCCTAGAGTGTTGTTAAATTTTTTATCTACTGTTTCGATTTCATTCACACATCTTACAATTTCCAACATCCTCACATCACAGTCAAACATCCCATCTCCTTGCTACATATATCTTTATAGAAACCTGCCTCTATTCCTTGTCAGACTGACTGCTCTCAATGAATGGTTTAAAAGGTAGCAAATTATATCCACACAATGGAACACACCTGCCTCTCCGGCTTTCATGCTCAAATGCAAGAATCAAAATGCAATTCAATGTTTACACAATTGTGTATCACTCCAAGCCGCCACAACAAGCCTGAGCCTCGCATTTGTTGATGAACATGCTGGCATTGCTGGCTGGAGACTTGTGTGCAAAAAATCCTAAATAACAATAATTTACAACAAAGTAGAGTACAGATAAACAAAGTCATAGTCATAACACATAATCAAGAGCAATAGCAAGTTTTATTATTATTACTGCTAAATGACCGTGTCAAGAAGGATGTGAGAATTCAAAGTAACCGTAATAAAATGCAAATTCTGCCCACAGACCTCTGCACAGGATAAACAGACTGTACACTCAAATACAATGAGCTGAACCAACTCAAAAATAATGGCACGCTCCTGTGAGCCAACAGCCGTCGCGATTAGTATAATTTTTATAGCAAAACTGTCCCCTTAGAGAGAAATTAAGGATAATTTGGGTGACTTTTTTGTGCTTATTCCAAATGTGTCACCTTCAAACGATATTTATCACTGTGTTGTAAACTCCAAGATTGCGATGGAATTGCACACAATTGAGTTATTTTTTGTCTACTTTTTGGATTCCATTCCCTTTCCTTTGAATCTTAATCATTTAATGCCTTGAGCTAATCGACAATTTCTCTCTCTCTCTCTCTGACATGTAATGTTCGTTTATTTTATTGTCTCGAGTCTCGAGGGTAATTTAATATTAAACTGTATCATTGAAGCGAGTTGACAGAGGTAATTGTCTTGGTCTTTGATGTTGTTTTAATGATCCATTTGTCAGTGTACTGGGATTGAAAACTGTCCAAAATGTAAATCTAGTAGAGTCCTTGGGTATCTACCAAACTAGATTTTTCACTGAGAATGTCATAATTCTACGTGTCCTAATATGGGGCCCAGTTGAAACGTTCATGAAGTCATAGCCATATTTATAATTAACCTTATAGAACCACGCCAAAAATGCAAATAAAGCACGCTCCCTATTTAACTCGTTACTCAAATTACACTTGCCTACAGATTCGAAACAGATTTTTTTAAGAGAAAACCACTAACCGTAACAATGCATCAGAGTTCTGAAATGTATTGATATTGATGCTATCCAGATAATAATTATATTTAGTGCGTCAGTCTCAATTGCAAATAACAATAGAAACAGCAAGTGATACGGATACAGTTGATGGTCAGTTTATTTTCGGTGGCTTAATCAACAATGAGTGCAATATGCTTCATGCGTGCATGGGAACCCTGACATGAATGACAGTCTGAGCGAAGAGATTTCTACATCTTTCAATCTTTCGTCTCAATCTGAATCTGTTAGTTTAGGTTGGCCCTAATTGAGTCTGTTTACAGGTAACTTGGAGGGAAAGATACAAGACTTAGTATTGACCCTGAGTAGTTCCGCTGTGCGAGGATTAGATGTAACAAGAAATCAAGGCAGATAATCTATATCACTCATTGTTACTACAGAATAATAAAATATTACATGCTTCTCACTGAGCCACACCACAGTAGAATAGTAATGAAAAAAATACTCTGCCCTGCAGCATAGATGCTGAAAATACAGGTCTCAATTTTTATTCAATACAGTGCCCAAGGGTATAGGTACTGTATCAGACTGTGGAGTTTCATAACAGTATCCTTCTTAAGGATAGCTCAATTTTAGCACTAAATTGCCCTATTACTCCCTTCTTTAAGTATATATTTATTATTTCATCTGAAGGTAAATTACTCTTCTAAGGAGCATTAAATTCATCTACTCACATTTAATGTCAAAAGGAATTACATGGGAGAATATAGAATGACAATGGCTTAAGCGTCTGAGCTGGGTGTTTCTTGATTTACAGCAAGTCAGGATAATTGCCATGTATTTTTAAGATTTGGTCATTTTGCTTCGATTTCCTATTTGTTCAGTCTACCATGCTACCTGTTGCCTTGTCTTTGGGCTTTGGCATTGCAATAATGGCTTTATTAATTTTACACGCTTTTGAAGCTGCACTTTTTTAAAACTCGCAATCCCATCTGGATTTTCTTTCATTTCAACTTTCAATGACACTACCTTAAAATCTGAACGAGGAAAAGGCTTGGAGTGGTGGTTTTAGATAAACTTTTGAATCCATTTAATCAACTACATTTATTTATGAATCGACTTGCTTAGACTTATCACGCGAAGGAGCTTTGCAAAAAGTGAGAGGATTAGCACTCGTAAATTTTTTCCCCTTTATTTAACAATAAAACCGCGATCCGTCACAATCAACAATAGCTGCTGCCATAGACTTACATGTATCTATGCTGCATCAACCAAATAAAATCGATTGCATTTTTATAAGGGCAATAACAATATGAGAGCTTTGATGAATTGTTATTACTTGCATCGAGCTATTTAATACACACTTGACTCACCTAGTAGGGTCTATGTTGGTGGTACACATAAAGATGAGCTGATGTGCCATTAGCAACATTTCATTTCTCGATAAAAGCAGGATTACCACACATAGGGTAAGCTAAATAAATCTTGATTGTGGATGGGGTTTTGGTGAATGAGCTAGGTGTATGCATGAGTGACCTCACAGTATTTACAAATACCTTAGCACCAAACCCACAGGTAGGAACAACGAGCCAACTTTTCGATACAATTAATGAGATGATAATGTTGACTGTTGAATGTGTGCGTGAGCTTCTATGTCAGAAATAAGAACCCACAAAATGCGTCTAATCCCTTCTACTTACTTACCTTTCCTAATTCTAATTCTACTGACAGGCTTGATAACTAACACTCCTTTTCTGTAGAGTAACCGTTGTCTGTTTGACAAGACGAGAGCTAAGCCAAGCCAGTCCCTGGTGGACAGAGACAGATCGAGGGAGATTGGAAGGTTCATAAAAATGAAATAAGATTGACAAGGAGGTAACGCTTACGTGCGAAAGTCGTGATCTGAGGTGCTCTGAGACAATGATCTCTATCAATCAGCTTACCATTGGATATCGTAAACATCGAAAGATGAAAAGGACTTTGGTTCTTGAGCTATTTGGTGTTTGGTTGGATTGCTTGGATTAGAAATATAATGATGATATATGTATTGCAGTTTTAACTACGAGATTTGCCAAGAGTATAAAAAAAATTCAATAGAGAACAAATTACCGATTGTAATAAAGCATGTAGATCATTTTCACAGCCTGATGGCCATTTATGGCATGGATTATGGCTTAATCTTCTTCTTTTATTCTGTGCGAAATATGGGTCCCACTGAAGGACACGATTTGTGCATGCAACCTCCTATATTCACGAGAACATAAAACTCATCATGAAAACACCTTGGGAATACGAAACGAGAGTGTGACTCTTTTGAGATGATCTTGTTTTGTTATTTGGCGATTTACTTCCAGGAAAAAATGTACTCAGCTCAGACAGCATAAGAAGAGCAGCCTCGACTAATTCAAACGAACAAGCACGAAGTACATGTGAGAATTACGTGGCCCTGAGTTTATACACATCTGCAATTTATTAGAGCGCACGTCTATTCACCAAATTGCTCAGATAATTAATTACATCATCACCATCAGACTAACATCTTTCTACGCGGTAGAAAAATAGGGGGAAAAAAATAAGGAAAGCATGATCTCATAAAAATAACAATCAGTCCAGTCAGTTGGTCTCAATTCTTTGTTAAGCATTCCTCAAACCAAGCACAACTGGCTTTGTTCATCCTTAGATCCCAATTGCGACAAGCATGGCTTTTTCAATGAAACTCTCTGACTCACACTCCATAATTATAAGCTTTTTCTCCTCTCTGGGAAGGTGTGATTCCTCTAGTTGTCTTCATTTAACTAAATTAGAGACTTACTAGATGACGATGGCATTTTACATTACGTCCCTTTTTTCTCACTCAAAGCTAATACCTACTACCTTAAACAAATTCTATATGTTCGTTTTGATTTTCGATTGCATTCCATGATAATTCCCTCAAAGGATCACAAAAAACTTGACTTAATTGAATAATGATTGTAAAGCAGATGATGATGAAACGAGTAAATTTTAAAGATTAAGCTAAAGTCTTTTAGTTTCTTGTAAATTCAAGATATTTTTTTAATAATACGAACATTGTAAGGACCGACTCAAAATAGCCATCTTGCATATGAAGCCTTTTAGAAATGAAAATTCTCACAGTCATAAATTTGATTTAGTTTAGGGTACCTACTCGATATCAGAGCCTTGATATATTCCATACTGGGACATTGCATTAATTGTTGATCCTAAGTGAACCACAGGATGGTGAAAATGAAAGAATGGAGCCAAATCTATGAATAGAAGGCGTGTTTAAAGCCATAATTACGTCAGAAATCGATTAATATATGAAAGTATGAAATGGATTTTTAATAAAGAATTTTTTGTTTAACCCTTTCCATCTTGTTCTTTTGACCATGGTATTCTACTTCTGCTGTTTTTCGGTCCAGCCAGTTTTTCAATAGATATTTTGCATATGAATGGGACCAGCGCCAGACCCAGACGTAACATCCAACCAAAAGACTGGCCCATTGAAATACATTACAATTTAGAGTATCATAAGAAAAAGAGTAAACTAATACCACCAGATAGAGATTGAAATAAGAAGATGGACCACCGGGGATGAAGAAGATGAGTAACTTAGTGCTGCCACAATGGATAATAACAATATCAAAGTAATAGACCAAGTGTGAGCATCAGTAAGTAACTATAACTTAAAGTTATGAGACTCATCCACTCTTAATATTCCACATATATTACAACTATATTATTTCTCTCAAGATAAGCAGTTCAATTCAAGCTTAGAATTCGTACTTGAGTCAACGTCTTCAAGAGCACAGGTTACGAGACATTGTAGCAGAGCACAAGACAGGAATATTCTCAACAAAATGTCCAAACGACATGTTTAATCCCCAGGATGCATTTTTGTACAGTTAGTTTTATAGCGTAAAAACCCTTACGTATGCATACCTTGTTTATACATGCTTAACTTACATTGAAGTTATAAATTCATAGGGTCCCTATTCAAACTTCTGCGACGACAAAATGCAGCCATAAATTACCAAAGCCAGACACAGTCCCAACCACAACTTCCAGCTAAATCATGAGAGCGTCAGCCCCGGTCAGCGTCCTTAGAAAACACGATCTTATAAGATTTGATTTAGGTTCAGAAATTAATTCAAAAATAGCGATTTAAAGAATCACGTAAAGTTATATAACTTTGGAAACTCTGATGTTTTATGAACTGGATAGGCCATAAAGAAGTACGATGATAATCGACTGTTTACCAACTTGTTTTTGTATTTCTAAGCATTCAAAGCAACACAACAACACCGTCAACCGTACTGAAGGATTGGATTTTAAATTTATGAGTGCAACTAATATATACCTACCGTTAACCCTTTGGAATGGCATGGGAACTTCTTTCCCCACTAAAATCAAAGCGTTTCCATGGACTGGGAGGCTGATATC